>JBBPCY010122725.1:0-17503 GCA_037974405.1 Brachyalestes nurse | reverse complement strand
GTTCACTCACATAAGAACTGCACAAAGTTCACAGTGCATAAGTGACAGCAGCAAATGAGGGTAGAGGGTGAACCATTTAAATTTTTTAAAAATATCAACAAATAAATAAATAAAACTGTGGTTGATGTGAAAAGCAAATTTGACATTTCATGTCAGATTCAACATATAAATCTTGACTTAACAAAAATAAGAAACGTAACAGTCCCAAACAAATATGAGCATTGCACATAGCGTTCAATAAAGAGAGCAGTTCAGCCCATCTTAATAAAGAATACTTAATGAAGATGTCCAGATGAATAAACTCGAGTCCAAGAGCCCATTTCTGGAATTTCACTTTAGGCCTCAAGTTAAAAAGATAAAAAATGGTGTCCTTGGGGGTTTAAGGATCCATGACTTGAGAGGCCTGAGAGGATCCAAATCCCAGTGGATAAAATGAACAAACAAAGTCATCAATGACATCACTTCATTCACTGAACCACAACACAAGGCTACAGAAATGAGCACATCTCTTCTCTCCGAACACCAACCTCCATCTTTTTGTTTGTTTTCCCTCCAAAATCATGCTTTTACTACTACTACTACTAAGTCCAGCAATGGTCAAAACACAAAGAAATAAATTGAATGTGTGTACATTATGTTTCGAAAAAACACAATTATTTTTGTTATATATAATTTAGTGAACAAGATATTTAAAACATGGCACAACACAGAAGAGTTGTGTTGCAGCATGTGTCAACATAATGACGCTTGTCTCTCACAGTCCCAAAAAACAACTTTGTTAACTTGCTGTTTACCAAACTGTACACTCCCTGCAAAATCCCATCACATCAAGACCACCTATACTTTCCTGAAGAAAATGATTAAGTGTGGCTTTGATAGCTCCCCAGAGAAGTAAAAACTGTGACTGCTAAATACACTTAAAATGCATCTGAATTTAATGCTCAGCCCACAGTTAATTACACTCATGAGGTCCAGAGTTTAAAAAGCTCATAATAATAAAAATAATCAACAAATAATATAGTTGTCAACAAACTGGAGGCAAAATAGACAATGAAAAAAAGAGATGGTGTTAATGAAAGATAAATAGATGGTGTTAATGAATGAAGTTCTTTGACACTAAATCTTTCTCTGGGGGTGTAGGTATGAAAACACAGCTTGTGAAAGGGTTACACCAACTACAAACAACAAAACTGATGCCTGTATAGAGAAGCCACAGCAGTAGTATGCTGATCTAGCTTGCAATGTTACATGTGATATAAACAAAAAGAAAATACATTTAGAGTATAGAGTAAATCTATTTTTTTTCTCTCATAAACAACAAGATTTGTATCGCATTGACACATTAACTCTCATATTTATTTTATATCTATGCCTATTTTTATTACCTACCTGTATTATTTCTCAAGCTGGGCTTAATGGGTTACTATTGATTCTCCAATTAAAATCTATGTTCTTGATAAATCGGCTTAATGATTATTTCCCTAGGTTAATCCTAAACAGGGAATCTGCAGGTCATTATGAAGCCAAGTTTAGTGTATTCTCCACAAGGGGGAGCTATTAACACTTTTTTTGTTTTCATTACCGAAAGGGAGGAAACCAACACCAGCAGGATCTGACAAAAGCATTAATGTTCATAGTTACAAATCTCATATATATATGATGTGAAATTAAATCCCTTTTCTTATAAACAGCATATGTGCCTAATTAATTTTCAAAATAAATCCTAGATTACTTGATTATAAGCTACTCCTAGTAGCCTAGCATGTCATGCAAAGTTAGTTAAACACAGTGGACAAGTAAAACTCTGGGCTAGTTGGGAGGTGACTGCTGATTGGGAAGCATTGGGATGCAATCTTTTCTGCATAGTGGGCTACAGTATTATCAGGATGCAGTTTCAGCACTGAATCTGATGACTGAAGATCATTAGCATGCAAAAAAAAACCTATATACAGTAAACCTCTGACAATCGTGGGGGTTCTGTTCCAAGAGCACCCACGTATAGTGAAAAACTTTACATAAAATAAATGTCTAAAAATTCCTATTTTTATAGTGTAAAGCTTAAATATGCCGCCAAAACACTTTAATTTAATTTTAATTCCAGGTTAATACATTACCCTTAAAGAAAATGTAAAGGTAAACCATATTCATACTGTACAGCTTACACGGAACTCCCACAGTGTTAGAACGTAAAATGCCGATGTTACTCCTGTATAGACTGTACTGTAATTCATGCACGGGCGTTTTCTTTGGTATGCACTGTTGTTTTCTTTGGTATAAGCAGGGTAAATACAGTAATAAATGAATTTAATTTTCAGTAATAAAAACGCATGAGAACACTGGAGATTCTGGACTGCAGCGGCCAGAGATGCGTTACAGGGCAGCAGCCAATCAGCAGCAAGGAGAAACAAATAACGTTCTCGGATTGGCTACTTTCAAATCTCCTGCCTCTGAGTGCAGGTGACTGTGACGTCCAGGCCTCATCTGCCACGTCCCCTGGTCCTCGTACTGGTTGTTTATGTTTAGGCACGGCGCTGAGCAGTGGAGGCTCATTCTGTTCAGGTGTCTGATTGCCTTGCTAACAGCCCCCCAACATAAACCACCAGCACAAGAACGAGGGGCATGGCGGATGAGGCCCGGACGTCACAAAAGCAAATAAAAAATCCGGAGGATATGAATGTCCAGGGGTTTCCACGAACAATTATTAGCTGAACCACGATTAAACGGGAGTTACTGCATATATATTTTTTAGTTTATTTTTTGCTATTATATTGTTTAGGGATTAAAAATGTAGGTGCTGGGCTTGGTATAGGTATTGAACCCCCTGAATATGCTTTCTTATGCCTGGCTACAGATGTGGTCCCAGCCCTTTATTTGGATGAGGCTGAGTCTGAACAGTCTGTTCCGCCAGTCCAACTGGAAGGTTCCTTCAGGAGCTAGTTTTGCCTTGGGCTTCCCCATTTCTGACAAGCACATGGCTCCTAGCAGATGAAAGAAAAGTAGGAGGAATATAAACAATAGGCCTTTGCTTCTGGTTTTTAGCCCCATCCCACATGATGAACAACTTGCTGCAGTTTGACTCAAAACGAAACAAAAGAAGAGTACAGAAGAAAGCGTGTGTCATCCTTTTCTGGAACAAAAAAAACCCTATAAAATCGAACTTATCTAAAGCATCCAATTACTGCCCTGTGCCCCACTACCCAAAGGGAAGCAGAAAGCAATATGTTCAGTGCAGCGTTCAGATGCAGCTTATTTACCATGAGATTACTACTGGGAGTCAGTCCTCGCGGCGTATGCAAATGGAAATGGCGGAATCTACCTATCATTACATCCTTTAAAGGAATAGAAGCGCCCGTGTTTGCTTGTAGAAAAGCAGCTTGATGATATTATATAAGCGCTTCATCAATAAACTGCCTTGCACACCCTGAAAACAATAATGCAGTAATGACACAATCATCTTCTGCGCTACGTTCAATGTGTCTGCATTCAGGCTTTCATTTGGCACATTACTCATGCTCCCCTTCACCCTTTGTTTATCTCTCTCCTTCTCTCTCTCTCTGAGATACAATTCACGATGGCTTTTCTGGCATGACTGTACAAGCACAACGTTGCTGAAGAGAAGTAAATGGGGCTTCTGAGTGGCACAGCTGTCTAAGCACTGGGAGACCACAAGTTCGATTCCCAGTGAAGATCCATGCCTGTGGTCCAAGACCACACAACTGGCTTCCCTTTCTCTGGGTGGATAGACTGGCCATCCCTCTCCCTAATCACTCAGTGTAATGCTAGCCAGCATCTGTTAGCTGATGTAGCTCAACGAGTGGTTAGTGCTCTCCTCCAAGTGTGTTGAGCTGTCCAATGACTTATTAGTTGCAGTTTAAATTGAAGCAATGGCTCTTCATTCGAAGCACATTCTCAGATTGGTTTTATTGCATGACTCCTTGTTCAATATAGTATAGAATTATTAAAATGTTAAAATCTGTTATACAATCAACAAGCAGTTCATTTATTAATATTAATTATTGGATCCCACAGTGACATAGTGGGTTTGGGGGTTTGAATCCGGGTCCTGGTCTTGTGTGTGTGTGGAGTTTGTATATTCTCCTTGTGGTGACGTAGGTTTCCTCCAGGGTCTCCGGTTTCTCCCACATTACAAAGGCAGTGTTGTGCCAGTTCACACTGAAAAAGAACTAGTTCAAAATACAGTTCAGTAAAAAAAAATGAACTAGTTTGGTTCATAGTTCATTTTTTAAAAAAAATTTAAATGTTCACAGCTCAAAAATGAACTCGTTCACGTTTTTTTTTTTGTTTTTTGTTGTTTTTACATTTTCAATACTATGTCCTCCTATCTGAACTTTTAAAGTGGTCAGAAAAGAACCTAACTAAAAATAAACTAACAGCCGTTGTCTTTAAACCTTATCAAACTAGTGAAAATGTAGAGCTCTAAAACTCAAACATCCAGTATTTAGCTGTACTAAACATCAATATCCTCCATTTATAAGCTTATTTCCGCCGAAGTGTGTAGTTCTGCCGAGGCGTCCAGACTTCCAGCACCAGCCATGCTCTTGCGCTAGCCTGCTACTAAGAGCCGATTCTTTGTAGTGAATCAGAAGAGCCGACTCCCATCAAGTGAGAGCTGCTCCCCACTGTTTTTTTATGAACACACAAAGCATTCATATTTGCCAATTTAGGCTAAAACATGAGGCTACAGATGATTCATTGAATGTGTTCATGCACAACACTGTCCAAAGGTATGCATGTCAGGTGAATTGGGGGGATTCTAAATTCAGTGTGTGTGTGTGTGTGTGTGTGTGTGTGTGCCCTGCGGTGGTCTGGCTACCTGCCCAGGGTGAGTCCCTGCCTCACGCCTGTTGGCCCCAGGATAGGCTCCGGGTATCTGCAACACCTAGTAAGAATTAAGCGGTTGCAGAAAAGGAATGAATATTAATTCTTTTGATTACTGCTAAAATGATAATAATAATAAACAGAAGAAGAAGACTATACAGTCACATTGTTATTTTGTATTATTGCTGCTATTGATATTATTTTTTTTTATGAATCAGGAACAAAAACAACCAAAAGACAACAGATAAACAAGATACATTTAACTTTTTCACTTATGGTGGGGCTTTGTACAGAACAGTGGATCCCCTGCTCAAACCTTACTTCCCTTATTCATTCTGCCTGTCTCTGTCTCTCCTTCTCTCTCTCTCTCTCTCTCTCTGTGTGAAATTAGATTAAGGTGCATGCACCTGCAGGCTTAAGGTGGTAAATCCGGGCTTAGTTTAGGCCCCTTGCCCCCTGAACTGCAGGCTGACTGTGCGCTCTGAAGCTGAACTCCAGCACAGGATAAAGCGGCGGGCTGCCTCAGGGTATTAAACACATAAGAAGTGGAGTTTTCTGCCCATCATTTTCCCCATAGTTTAGTTTTCTTTTTTTTTCTAACGCAAATTTGTACACATTAGCATTTGCCATGTTCTCCAAACAGCTGCAGTGCTGCAAAGGGGAATTAGACTACTATACATTTATATAATATACTGTTATACATCTGTGGGCCACACAAAGTGACCCTTGTGAATCTCGTAAATAACCTCATGCCAAATAGCTGAGAGGAAGATCGCTGTCTTCCTCAAGTCAGAGGAAGACCACACTATTAGCCTTATCATGAACATAATGGAATTCACATTATCAGGCATGGAAACGTTTTTCTTCGAGAAAAAAGGAGGAAAGATCTTGATTTCTCGGAGGCCAGATAAGCCATAATTGAGCAGGTGTGCGACAGCTCTCACGTCGCCTCGTAAAGCTGACTGAGGAAGTGTGGAGACGCAGAGACACATGGGAAATGTAGTTATCTTTGTAGTCCTTATGTAGTCCTTATTCAGTCCCCTCTCTGATAACTTCCTCCAGTAATTGGAAATACTGATAACCACTTGAGTTAGAGAGAGAGGCTGAGGGAGGTTATGAGAGGCTGAGGATTATGAAAGGAATGTAAAAGTTAAAAAAAAAACAATGGCTAAGAAGAGGAGGGAGCATTAGAAAGAGAGAGAGCGAGCAACAGAGAGCGAGAGAGAGAGTGCAGAAGGGAAGGAAGAAGGAAGGAGATTAATTGTCTGTTGTCTCAAGGCTGGCTTTAAGCGTTCTGCTTCCTGCTGCGCATTTTTACGAGGTGCGGATGAATAGAGGCCTTGTGCCGTGAATCTCCCTGCTAAGGAAATTAGAGAGAGAGAGAGTGAGATAGAGGAGGGGAGGTAGAGAGATAGAGAACGAGTGAAGGAGAGAGAGTGAGTGTTGAGATGAGAGAGACAGAAAAAGAGAGAGCGTGTGTTGAGGAAAATGATGATGAGATGAAGGGAAGCAGAAAAGGCTAAAGATACTAAAGATAAAGGGAGGTCACGATACCAGAGTGTTTACTTCCACGCCAATATTGATCAGTGCTTTAAGTTTCTCCGTAGTCAGAACACATGACAATGAAGGGTGGCTTGATTGATAGAGCTTCCATTCTCATTCTTGAAAGTGTTCCTAAACAGCTGTGGTCTGACTGTAGCACTTGAATGACATTACCATGCTTTCCTTAATTCCCCATCCTCATCTGTACTCGAGTGGCTCTGTTAGTAGCTAAAATCATGAAAGCATGGTATGCAGCCTTCATTAGAAATACTATCCAGTGCCCATGTAACCATGGTAACACATCCCAGTAATGGTGAAAACCAATTTAGATGAAGGTGCCATAGATCATGTTTGATCATTCTTGGAAATGTATAAGTATGACATGAAAAATATGTGCTATGGAAAAAGAGGTTTGTAACTGAGAACAAAACTGAATCCGTGCACTGCATAAGTATCAGAAAATACATGACATTATTCACTCAGTCATTATTTGAGACGCTAACTATTTGATCCTAACTTGGGTCCCAGGACAGGGATGCTAGGGCATCACACAGCAGACGCTTAGACAAACACATGGCATATGTAAAAGGGGGAAAAGAAATTGGAAAAAAACTATTCCCAGGGTTTGCAGAATTCCCAGTTTTGCTGAATGACTGGAGGGAGAATTCCCAGTGTTCCGGAATGTCCTGAGGTAGAATGAGTGAAGCTCTGTCTCAGCTCCCTCCTAAGAGAATGTGTTTTCGCCTGTTGCCATTTTCAAGCTTTCAAAGTAAGCCTGGAAGGTCTGGCGGTATGGTGGTATGCCGCTGTATGTAAAAAACAACAATGATGTTCAAGACCCCCACCTCTTCACCCTGAAATACCACAGTTTGAAAAAATAGATACTGCCCAAGCCTATTATAAAAATGAAGTAATTGATTCACAAAAGACCTTTTATAAGACATTTATAAAGATTGCAAGTTATCATTATGGAGAGTTTTGCTAAAATGTTTTGAAGTAGGGAGGAATTTTATGAGGAATTTTTCTTGGTATGTTGGTTGGCACACCATACAAATGCATGTAGATTAGATTGGGACTATCTGTCTTCACAACAAAAAGTAGGTTGTACCTGGTTAAAAATCTGAATCTGTATACTTAATATATATCAGAGCATTTTTAATTGACGTATGAAGTATAAGACAGTAACTTTAATTACAGATTACCACTAATAGAAAAAAAATTTGCCTGGTGTTGTGTACACTTTAGTTTTACAGAGCTTAAAGAAAAAAAAAATGATAAATTTATCATCACTGGACCTCAAGAAATCAATTTTTCTGTTCTCTTCCCCCATGGTGTGAAAAGGCCTTAAGATTGATGTGAAGTTATATAGTCACAACAGATCAACTTTTGTTCAGCAAGTTTTTGTTCTCAGCAAGTTATATTCTTCTGGAAAACCTTGTGCCCTGGCATTCAGGTGGATGCTATTTTGACATCCACCTACCTGAACATTGCTGCGGACCAAGTACACCCCATTCATGGCAATGGTATTCTTCAGTGTCATACTGCAAAAAATGTTTAGGAATAGTTTGAGGAACATGCCAAAGAGTTCAAGGTTTTGACCTGGCCTGCAAATTCCCCAGATATCAGTTTGTTCGAGGATCTGTGGGATGTCCTGGACCAACTAGTCCCTCCTCACAACTTAGGGGATTTGAAGCATCTGCTGCTAACTTTTTTATACCAGATACCATAACACACCTTTAGAGGTCATGCCTGGACGAGTCAAAGCTGTTTTTGGGCACGAGGGGGACGGTATCAGGCTGGTGATCTTTATATTACGCCTGATTGGTGTACAGTGTTGATACAAATGTGACTGATGGAGATGAGGTTGAAAAAGCTGAAGAAGATGTGACCACTTTGATCATGGTGTAAAGATTCACATGCGGATGATAAACATTTGTTTGTGTGTATGTTAACAGGATGAGAGAGCTTCGGCGTGTGTAACTGAGAGCTGTAACGACACTCAGTAGGCAATGTGGTGTGACTCATTGCTTGTCTGCTTGTAGAGGAGAAACTTGCTTTTGGGATTTACACAAACATACTTTCCTATTTGCTCAAGCCGCTACCAACTGAGCTGTAGGCATATAAGCAGAACTAGGCTTTATCTCGTTATTGTAAACTTTGCATGTGTTTACCATGTCAAACAAACACAAGCTCGCTTGACTGGAGTTCTATCTGGCATAATAATAATAATAATATATTTTATTTGAAAAGCGCCTTTCAGAACACTCAAGGACACTGTACACAACAAAAGAATAAAAGAAGAAGAAGAAGAAAATAACAATAATACAACAATAACTACAAGATCACTAAGGGCTACAGGTTAGAAAAGAAAGAAATAGGAAAAGGAGGCAGGCATTAAAAAAAGTTTTGTTAAATATTCAATTTAGACCACTTAGACAGTGGAAATGAATCAGAGAGAGAAAGCACGTTTGAACAGAAGTGTTTTGAGTTTGGATTTAAAGTGTGAAAATGAATTGATGTTTCTGAGCTCGGGTGGTAGTGAGTTCCAGAGCCGGGGAGCAGAGCGGCTGAAAGCTCTGATCCCCATAGTGGTAAGACGGGCAGAAGGGATGGATGGAGGAGGATGATCTGAGGGTATGAGAGGGAGTGGCAACATGAAGGAGGTCAGACAGATATGGAGAAGATGTCATTGAAAAAAAATCTACATGCACATATCATTACAATTGACTTGATCACAGCTTACACCACAGTCATTACTGATAGATCTGCCAACATTTCTGAATTTGTTTTAGCAGAACTCAGATTAGTCCCACATTAATTAGACAAAACCAAAGTCGTCTCTGACATGCTTAACTTCTGTTGGCCATATGAACACAGTCAGTTGTCACATTCAGTTGGAGTTCCCTCCCTCCCTCTTCCTCCATTACTTCAAAGCCAATATACTGTGACAAGGAGACACTGAGCTAGTGCATGGATAGAATATCACACTATAAAAAACACATTTTACATATTTTATGCTGAAGTGATTTCTACCAGTTTTCTACCATTAGCTCAGAATATCATGTAATCAGAAGTATGCTAGCTGATAGATGCTCGAATTAGGAGGCTAAGTGAAAACGTGAACTCTTTGTCTTTTTCTTCAAATCATTCCTGAACAATTTTTGCAGTGTGGAAGGGCACATTTTCCTGCTGTAAGAGGTCACTGTCGTTAGGAAATACTGTTGCTATGATAAGGGGGGTACTTGGTCTCCAACAGTGTTTAGGTAGGTGGTACATGTCAAAGTAACATCCATATGAATGCAGGACCCAGGGTTTCCCAGCAGAACACTGCCCAGAGCATCACACTGCCTCCATCAGCTTGCCTTCTTCCCGCTGTGCACCCTTATGTCACCTCTTCCTCTCGTAATTGTTGGACAAGCACACACACACAATGTAAAAGACTAGGACTTTATAGACTAGGCCCCCTTCTTCCATTGCTCTATGGCCCCATTCGGATGCTCACATGCTCATTGTAGGTGCTTTTGGCATTAGACAGGCGACAGCATGCACACTGTGAAGCATGTCAATCCGTCTATTGTGCATATTTATTTATAGTTTTATTAATAGTCCAAATGGGAGCATTATAATAATGAACCATGCCAATAGAGTATTATCCTCAGGGTTATTGTGTTTGACCAGATATGAAGCCTGTATGAAATTGAAGAAAGTTGCAAGGATTGAGTGAACTTGAGCAAATATGAGCAAATCTGTTCATACTTTTCCTTAAGAAAGTAATACCTAGAGATGTAGGGGCTGACCTGGTAGTGGACATAAGATCCATGGCCTTCTTTTGCTTGTGCACCAGCTGTGTCTATAAGTGTTAAATTCAACAAAAATAAACAATGAATGTGTATGAAAATGAACTTGACCATTTGACCAAGAGTGCAACAATGGAAAACCTAAATTACAAGCTAATTATTTCTCAGCATTGATGTTGTAAGTGATGAAAAGCAAAATTAGGTCACGCTAGACACAGTTTGTGTTCGCATGTATCTGCATGGGGCCGAAAAAGTCATGTCTGATCAAAGCCTTTTCTTCCATGCTAATGTAAATATGGCTTCTCTGTCCTTGTAGCGCCATTACACATCATCTTCATGCCTTTTCATTTTCTAAGTCGGAGATCTCCTCAGCAAGCCTTCTTTAATCCAAACACATCAGTCATTCCATAGAGGCCCCCCACAGGACAAGGAAATGGATAGTGAGGGAGGGGATGAAAGCTAGCTTTTCCCCAAGAACCTTTGGATTTGACTGAATATAAACGAAGTGAGGTAATTGTGTTAGCTCAATATGAGCCCACCACCATTAGCGTTTAAATCGAGTTGTGGCTTCCGCCACCACCGACAAGGAATGGCCTTGAGGAATGACCTCAGTGATGTTAGTTTACGCCATACTCAAGTAGGATTTGTTTTTACTCTAATTGAATTGTTGAGGTGGTCACTCATCTTAGACAGACGGTTGTGCGTTGTGTTTAAGAAAAGGATTTAAGCTATTAACGTATTTACAAGACGTGTTCTAATATGTTTCATTATCAGATGTAGGGGTACACATACCTCATAGGTGCAGTTTCTATTGTTTACAGTTATTGATCCACCACTGTACCAAACATTATTTGGGTGATAAGAGTAGCTTATCAGTTAGAGCAGTCTTACTATGGTTTTTACAGACTTACTGGCCTCCTTATATGTGTACAGTTAGAGACTTTGGATGCACTAAGCCTTAAGAGCAGTTTCACACGTACATCAGACACACTCTGCATGCATGTTATGTTCAAAACATGCTCATACACCTTTTTGTGTTTCATCCTTGTGCATCTGAGGGAGGGCACAGTTCCTCCGCCTTTAAAAACCAGGTGTGAATTTGCATCAGTGTCTCAAAACACATACTGTTGAGGGACTTTCTCTATGAACAGCAGCAACATAGAGGTGCTGAAAGGATGTTTATCATCAGAACAACACTCTTTAAGCTCTCAAGATGAAAGGTACATGCATGAGCAGATATGAATACAGAATATACCATGATTTGGCTGCAACTTATACACAAGGTTTGTATTCCGGTTTCACAAAATCCCTTTTCTTATGTTAAAATAAGTACACATCCTCAATAGAGAACACACTTCTGCATGTGTAAATATGCAATTACTGATTAATTATACAATAAGACAAGATAAAAACATAACATTTATATGATAGAAATAACATATTCAGGAAAGGAAAACCTAAAATATTGCTGGTGCAGAAGTAACGGGAAATGTTAATTTATATTAATACTATATTATATTATGTTTTTTTTTTATGTATTTAATTATTGTTTATTTACGTAGTACTGTTTATTTACATCCGTTTATTTACATAGAAAAAGATGTGACCTGTGCGAAACTTATGGAACACTTAATACTTTGAGGTTTATTAATTTCCAATATGTTCACCTCATTCAAACAAATGACATGCACCAATATTTACAGACAAATGCCAAGTTTCAGTTTTTTTTCTGTAGAGGGTGTCACCTTTCACTTGGAAAATGATGAAATTGCATTAAATTGACAAAATTTGACAAACTTTCAAACATTTTGAATATGACTGCATGTGTATCCAACTCAGAGAGGCAGGTTGTGTAAGGCTTCACAACCGAAATAACTCCATTGCTCATTCACCTGACTGTCATTACAATGGCAGCCTATATTTCTGCTCTCAATAAATAGGTAATAGTAGCAGCTAAATTATCATCCTGGCTAATGACTGCAGCTTTGGCCTTCACAAATTGAGACTGTATACACATAAATACACACTAGGGGTGTAACGATACACAGATGGGGTCACGGTTCAGTACGGTTCGGTACAGCGATAGTTAAGTAACAAAAAATTCAAAAGCATGAGTCTTGGTTTGTTTTCGTTTATTTTAAATAAACAGCAGTGTATTAACCAGTAAACACACACTCTTGCTTATATTTTCATGTATAGATGACAAAAACAACCTCGTTAAACATCTTGTGTTAATAGAAAATAGTAATTAATAGTAGTCTTACCTAATAGAAAGTAAGTGAGATGGCTAAACGTTTTAAAGATCGCTGTTTAATGTTTCCATATGAAACTGTTACAGAGTGAGCCTGTTGCTTTAAGGAACCATGCATGCTGGGATATGTAGTTTTTTAGGGGTGTGTGTGTAGTAGTGCGGGAAAGTTTCTTTTCATGGCTGCTCCGTTTGCGAGTGCTTTTTGCCACTCGAATGCTCTTTTAAAAGAAAGGAACAAAATTCTTCTGTTCTGAGGGAGGAAAGCACAGACCTAGCTCCCCGTATCGTGTCATTTTTGGACCTGCCGAGCGAACGACGCCTGGTTAGCAGCCGCTAACACCGAGGCGTGCAGGCAACAAAACTCACGCTTGTAAATTTAGTTCCGCTTTACTTTAATTGTGCGTTCTCCGTTGTACCGTGTATTCTCCGTACGGCATCATGTACCGAACCGTGATCCACGTACCGTGACCATTCAGTACAAATACATGTACCATTACAGCCCTAATATATATATATATATATATATATATATATACACACACACACCTAGATATCAGATCAAAAGAGCAAAACAACAAAAAAGCCTCAAACATCCAGTCCTTATTACTAATCATACTGGTGCTGTTGTAGCCTCTGGTGGGGAGAGTATGTCTAAGACTGCATGATATTAAGGGGAAGAAAGATCATGTCCATGAGCATACAATGGTCCGGCTTGAATGCGATAACTTAAGGGAGATGAATCTTTGTGCATTTACATGCCTTACCTGCCCGTGCACGTAGGTCCAAGGACTTTTTGATAAAGTGGTTGAATAGTGCTGGGGGAAGTGTGCAGGCTGAATGGATGCAGTATCAGTGCTCTCGAGATAAAAGCTGTGTTCCTCCAAAGCAACTTGCCAGTGAAGGAGGAAAGTTCTTTTATGCTGCTTGAAGCCCCACCTATAAGCTCTTCTCAAAGTTAAAGCTAATCAAATTAGACAATGGAATGAAATGCAAAATGAGAGAAAAATAAGTATGACCTTAATGCTGAAATTAATTTCATTATTTTACATGTGCATAAGAAAAGCCTCTTTAAAGGAAGCCTTGTCGGTAGCATGTCATTAAGTATATATATATATATACACTCTGTCCTTGCTGGCTGACCTCTATTGGGCTTCCTTCAAAAAGCAGAGGCTGAAACACTTCTCAAGGTAGGTAGGTCTAACCTTAGCAGATGGATTTATGTATGTAAATGGGTTAGTGTTTGTGACATTACAAATCTCAACAACTTGTTTTGATGCTTAGTTTACATATATAGTCTGTAGGAGCATGCTGTATTGAAACCTTGTTTTTTACATAAGATAAGATAATCCATTATTAGTCCCACAAGTGGGAAATTTACATGTAGTGTTTTCAATGATATGGCCCTTTAAAAGTGGTGTAACACTTTTATGTTATCCATATAAGTTAACAGGCAAGGCAATGTTATAAGGCAATGTTATCCAATAAGTTAACAGTTTTAAAGCTAGTAAATGTGCCTATGTATTAATAATGAGGCAGTTATTTTGAACGCTCACAATCATTGCATACGAATATAGCAAACGTTATTTTTTGCATATTGCATAATCTTGAAAATTTTATAAGAATAAATCAAGTCGGTAAATTTCGAAGAAGATTAATCTCTTATTTTAACACATGCTTGGGCATGAATAATTGAGGCGTATCTTTGAAATGTCTGAATGTAGAGTTAGCATGCAAGAGGAAATAAAGGGTGCAGTCGATGCAATGATTTGAACATTCCTGGGGCAGCTGCTTGTTTTGTTGATATTCTGACTGAAAATAAGCACACATCCTCAATAGCAGTGGTCACCAACACTTCAAGAGATCTTCCTGCAGACTTTAGCGCCAATCCTACCCCCAGGATTTTTTATCTTAAATTTAAGAATTTTCAAGACCACTTTAAATGAAATTTAAGACCAACATCTCACCTTTCCTGGCATAAGAAGGACATAATCGAAAATCAATTGATCAAATTGGATCATAAAAATAACTATTGAATAATATGCTCTGAGGTCTACAGTCTTCAAAGATCTGCTGCAATCTCCCAACATAACATCAGACAGCTCTGCTGCAATCTCAACACTGTGTAGACAGTAGCAAAATCATATAACAAAAACACAACAACTGTGTACATGGGTGTGTGCCTGCATACGTCTGTGGGTGCGCCTGTAATACAACAGAGCCTACAGCCTACGCTGGCATAACCAACAGCAAACTGATGCGCATAAATGATGCAAATCGAAGGACCTCTGTCCTGTAAAATATGGCTGCTTATAAAGAGTGATGCTCCAATCTACTTAAGGCACTTAGGCCATAGCTGTCAATTTTCAGCATTGAAAATATATGATCCCCAAGATGCAAAACCAAAATACAGGAAATTTAGAGCAGCTTCCCACTGCCATTCCTCTGTTAACAGCAAGAAAACGAACTCCAGCTTTAGCTCTTGCAGCACTCGCAACACTGAATCTTGAGCTTCGGAGTTTTGGCTTCTTTGTCTATTTAAGCAAAGGGTTTTCTCCACTGTTTCCGACTTTTTTTTAGCTACTATTAGCAAATCAGACATTTCATGACACCACCAGCAGGAGGCTTTGAAGAAGCAGTAAACCTCTGTCCTCAAAATCATAACGACTCTTGAGATAACAACTAAAACACATCTTGTACAGTCAATGGGGGACTAGTCCATTGTTCTCACAGTTTCAGTGTGGTAACTTAGAGAAGTCAGTTTTAAAGGCAAGAGTGACATTCCACTAACGTTAACCGCCCTTTTCGCCACCTGCTCTGGGCCAGCATCCTCTAACCTAGGCTTTTTGGGCTTTCCACTCAGGGCAAATGAGAGGATGTTCAATTGCTTTTTTCCCCCTGACATCTTTCAAAGACATGTCTGCCCTATCATATATAGAACCGGCCTGAGTTAGCCCCTTTACTCTCTCTTTAGTTAACTACCGTTATTAGCAGTGTACAGGCTAATCAAGTGCTTTCTGAAAATAAACAGAAATAGCACAACAGCGCCATATGAACTTGGTACTTACAGTCGGTAATGACGAATATACATAGTAAAGAGCTGATACAGCACTGTCAGAAGTAAAGTGAACTAAAGTTTGTTTGTTTGTTCTCTCCCTCTCTCTCTCTCTCTCTCTCTCTCTCTCTCTACCTCTACACTACAGGTGTTCCCCCGTCGCCGCTCTGCCTTTTTTTTCTTCGGATCTGCATCAGTCTCATTATTAAACTTTAGTGCACTCAGCTGACGGAAATCCGTCACAGCGACCGAAAACTTTAATCCATGGGTTTTGTTGTATCATGTAAACAAGGAAGGGGAAAAACTTAATGAACGAAATTTAAGACCTGTGAACAGGGCTGGACTGGCCATCTGGCGTACCGGGCAGAAATCCCGTCACATTTAGGCAACATCATAATAGGCTTATCTTGTTTGTTTATTAGCCAGTAGCCTGTAAATGCAGAGAATTAAGCTGACCATTTGTTAGGAAGAAAAAGAAACAACAGCAACAACAACAAAACACATCATCTCTTTCCCTGTAAGCCTCCACCAGTCCTCATCAGACATGTTCCCTCAGCATCAGCTCAATCTGTCTAAATATTTTCTTATATCCATCTGCTATAAAAGCTGAAAGATATTTTTGTACAACACCAAAAACAGGGACACTTTACCATTAAGTTTTTGATTACAATAACCAATTGTAACAGCAGCATTATGCAGACAAGTTAGTCTAAATTAGACAATGTCACTTTCCTTTCACTTAAGAAAACAACAGTAAAGTTAAGCAATGAGCAGTTATTGACACCTACTCACAGTATTGTTCTGCTGATCTGAGTATAATCCTTATTTTAATAGTAAATGGCTGTGGTTGCTACTGGCTAACAAGCAGCGACATGTAGCGACAGGTATCTTCCGCCTAGGTCCTATTGCCCGCCTATTTCCTAGAGCAGCTCAAACAGTCAGTACATCACTTTAATTCAATAATGATAGCGAGACTTATTTTTTATTTCAATTCATAGTCTTGCTTCTATTTGTTAAGTGTGGATCTGCGCTCAGTGGTATCTTGTATGAAATGTATGGATATATAATTAAAAAATAGTATAATAATCACTATATTTTTAGGGGGGATTTGGATCATTTTGGGCGGGCTTCTGCCTAAGACCTAACAACGCCCATGGGCCTGTGACAGCACCACCTAGTGGTTGACATGTGCCAAATCGGGTTTTTGAGGTGTAGCCTGGACTACAGACCAGTCTGGCAAAGGATTTTGTTATAATTTGTTCAGTGTAGGCCCTGGGTGGTAAATTATATATGGAAATTTCAGAGCGAATTGACCACGCCCACTTTAATTAATCATGAAGATATTTCAGTGATTGACTCAGGAGTGGCACGACATGATGTGTGCCAAATTTCGGATTTTGATTTGAAGCGGTTTATAAGATATAGAAATGTGGAGTTTATAGCGTCCCCTTCTGTGCCATCTTCTGCAAGTGTCCAAAATATTATGTATACATGAAGAATACCAAGTTTGATGATGTTGTGATGTTGTTCTGTGAAGATATTGACCTTAGCGTAATTCTAGGACACGCCCAGAGTATTGATTGGCGGGTAACATCAAAGTGGTTTGATAAATCAAAAATCCGCTGACCCAAGTTTGGTTATGTTGCGATGTTGACCTTTGAAGATGTTGGCTTCAGAGTAAAAATAGGCCAAAAGCACTCCATACGCATTCATGCGTAACATCAAAACGATTGCATTAATCAAAAATCCGCTTCAGTAACTTTTTGCTTCCGTCAACATAGATGATATATACCAAATTTGGCGTGAGAAACGGCCTGGGACAAGTTAACTTTTGTAGGTTTTGCGGTCTAGCCAAAATGGCAGCCAGTGGGCGTGGCCATATGAAAATCGGAGATATACATTTGAGGCAGTACATTCCAGGGAATAAGCAGTGGAAAGAATTTTAATGTATCTCTTAATGTTCCAGAGATACGATTGCAAACGTACATGGGCCCGTTACAGCGCCACCTAGTTGTGGACATG
>JBBPCY010122707.1:0-17505 GCA_037974405.1 Brachyalestes nurse | reverse complement strand
TGCTAAGTATATGTTTCTGAGGACACTTCTTGATGTAAAAATAATAGTATAAACATGAATATTATAACTCAGTGATTATTTTAAGACTAAACATGATATAACACCTGATGTATTAATATTCACTATTTAAAATGGGAGGACTTAACACATGATGACTTATCCAAGAAACACATTTAAAACTTCCAGTAATGTTGAAAACATAGAAACTGAAGAAATCAGTCTGTGTGGGTACTGAAAGGAATGCATGGGGGTATGTGTCTCTGGAAGGATTCATGGACAGTGGGAAGTCTTGATAAACAAAACCTTGTGTCCTTCTGGAGCCTAAGTGGCTAAACTGGGGTCATAAAACCCCCCTCTGTCAGGGTGACATACTGCAGGTCTGCCTGACAGAGATTCTGGCACTATTCCCTGTGTTTGTGCTTATTCAAGCACAAACATGTGAAATGCATGTGAAAATAAAGAATCTTGAAATAAAATTTAAAAAATGATAATTTCTTGCATGGACCAGAATCTTTGATCCTACATCATGCTTTATTTCTTTCATTTTCTGCATTTATATATCATGCTATATTTGCTCCTTCAATGTAACTGCAAGGCGCAGTGACGGCCCTCAGCCGTTCAGATGTAAAAAAGCAATCTGAATACCTGAATAGCAGTGGCATGATTGGCTCATTGTGCAGTAGGGGTGCCACAAAAGCTTTGGGAGCAAGGCCAGGCAGACAATGACAGCCATTGACACCTGGCCACTGACAGGGAGAGGGGGAAGTTACAGGTGTTAAAAACCCATCTAGTGAATATGCATGTGAAAGAGCAGAGAAAAAGTACCTAGTTTTATTCTTTTACAAATTGCATTGAAACTACATAATATTTCTGAATGCTCTTCTTACCTTTTTGTAGACAAGACATATGTTTACAAAGTTCAAACTTCAAAAGTCTTGCTCAAATATATTTTGGGTGTGTTTTTTACTGTGTTTGAAGAAAAATTGTCATGTCATGTTTACACAATATTTAAAAAAAAAATTTTCATGCCTTCAATTTACTCACATATTGTTGCCGAGGTTTTCCAGAATATAACAATATTTGTCACTTTGGCATAGATGTTTTTAGTTAGATGAAATACTTAAAAATGTAAAGGTGTAGCAAATTGCCTCAAAGTGCCAGAAAGGCCTTGGACCTCTGAGGGTTAAGCTATATCAAACAGCTCTTTATTCACTTGAAAGGCTTGTTTTTTTGTTAACAATATATTAGAATATTATATTTCATAAATATTTTTTGCATTTATTGTGTGTTTTCAAAAAGTAAAGCATTAACAAAACACACTGGGCCAGATTCATGAAACTCGTAACTTCCTTACATACACAGTAATTAGATTTATAAATACGTTCAATTCATTTTTTTTAAAAATGAAAAGAAACACCACTCATATCACAATGCCATCACTTAACAAAATTTACATAGTTGTGTGATGTTAATGATCATAATTCTTCTTTTAAATCAGTGTGTGTGGACGTATCTCAGTGGTGCCACCAGCAGTCCTGGGATTTGAACCCTTGACCTTCTGATTGCAGGGGCAATGCCAGAACCTCCAGGCCACCAGCTTAGCAAAAATACTTTACTGTCTCATGTAACTAGTCATGTAAGTCATGTAACTACCTTTAATGCTACATCATGCGATGTATGCTATACAAATGCATTATCATTTGCTACAGTGAAAACTATAGAAATACCATTATTCACTGTACACACCTTGGTATGCTGCTATGCTTCCTAGTTCTACTGTTAAAGTAATTCTGGACACCAAAGTTTGTTTGTTTTTTCTCTTATATCTGATACTGCTCATGAAAAGTTTGAAAATTAGTTCAAAATCATATATGAAGCAGAGGAAATGCTACAGTGCAGATGTAATGTAGTTTGGGGAATTTAGAGAATGTATTTTTATTTGTGCATTGCTGCCATTTTAACCCTCTCCCTCAAAAAATTGCCACATATTACTTATGTGCACAGGTCAGGTGATCACAACAAGGAAGAGTAAGTGATCACCGGAATTCTATTTAAGGTGTGGCCAGACAGGTAAACAACGCTCAGTCACAGTCAACCAGTTCTATGTTATTCCATCGTCACCAGCTACAATTCTCTGGCACTGTGAGTACGCTGTTTGTTCTTGCCTGTCTTTATAATGATCTGTACTTTGTTTAGAACCTGGGTGTCATAGTACTGGTCAGCGACCGCTGGGGGGTAGCTGAGAACTATTTCACTAATGACTCTATCATTGCTCCCACACCTGTTCCCTGTTTTGTCTATTATTCTGTCCTCCCTGTCACTGGTTCTCCCCTCCTTCCCTCGTGTATTTAAGTTCAGTCTATTCTTAGTTCAGGTGTGGGAGCATACGGTTCACACATGTTGCCTTCGGTTCTTTTCTTTGTTAAGTTCCTGGCCCTTGTGCCTATTTCTGTTCTGTGCTGTGTTAATAAAACTTCCCTTAATGTCACTCTCTGCCCGTGAATCCTTTTATGCCTTCTTGTCAGGATCGAGGCCACCCGTGACAGAATGCTCCCACCACAGACTGGCTGCCAAAGTCCGTATGGGCTCTACAATGCCATTACGAGTTCCAATTGAAAGAACAAACACATACCTGGATTATGGGAGCTCGGACAAGGACGAGGACGACTGGATGGATCCAGAGGAGTGTTTTGACTTGCGCAGCTTCCTTGCCAGTTTACCCGTCTCCGATTCGTCCGGAAAGCCACGGCGTAAGACGAGGCGAGGACGGTGATCCACTCCTCGGCACTTCCAGCCAGCACAATCACCTCCTCGGCAACCCCAGTCAGCGTGATCAGCTCCTCGACGGCCCCAGTCAGCGCGATCGCCTCTTCGGCGACCCCAGCCAGCACGATCACCTCCACGACGACCCCAGTCAGCGCGATCACCTCCTTGACGGACCCAGTCAGCGCGATCGCCTCTTCGGCGGCTCCAGTCAGCGCGATCGCCCCCTCGGCGACCCCAGTCAGCGTGATCACCTCCTCGGCGGCTCCAGTCAGGGCAATCGCCCCCTCGGCAGTCCGAGTCGGCAAGATCGCCCCCTAAGCCGCCTAACCAAGCTCAGGCCAGTCACATTACCTCTCTCAACACCACTTCTTTACTTCTCCTTTCTACTCTGCTATCAGTATACCACAGGTCTGTTCCCCTACCCCAGATCCTGTCCCAGTCAGTCCCCTTTCTGCTCCTGGCTCAGTCAGTCCCCTTTCTGCTCCTGGCTCAGTCGGTCCCGTGTCTGCTCCTGGCTCAGTCGGTCCCCTGTCTGCTCCTGGCTCAGTCAGTCCCCTGTCTGCTCCTGTCTCAGTCAGTCCCCTGCCTGCTCCTGTCTCAGGCAGTCCGGTCCAGATTTCACCCAGCTCAGCCAGTCTTCCCACCAGTGGTTCCAGCCCGCCGCTCTCCACCAGTGGTTCCAGCCCGCCACTCTCCACCAGTGGCTCCAGCCCAAGGTCCAACATCGGTTTCCGCACCGGGCGCTCCAACCCAAGGTCCAGCGCCGGTTTCCGACCAGACACTCCAAAGACAAGTCCAGCGCCGGTTCCCGCACCAGGTGCTCCAACCCAAGGTCCAGAGCTGGTTCCTGCACCACGCACTCCAAGATCAAGCCGAGCGCCAGCTTCCATGCCGCGCGCTCCTAGGTCAAGCCCAGCGCCAATCCCTGCACCACATGCTCCAAGATCCAGTCCAGCGCCGGTTCCTGCGCCGCACGCCTCAGCTCCAGGCCCGGATCCAGCACTGGCTCCAGCACAGCACATCCCTCTTTCAGGTCCGGATCCAACGCCGGCTCCAGCACAACGTGTCCCTGTTTCGGGTCCAGTTCCAGTACCAGTTCCCGCACCGCGCACCTTGGCTCCAGTCTCAGAACAAGCCCTGGCTTCTGTACTGACCGCCCTGTATCCCTGAGGTTCCTGCTGTCACTGCCTCCACCGTGGCCATCGGTCCCTGCTCGGGCCTCCCTTTTCCCGGCAGTTGTGGCCGTGTGCGATGGAGGTCGCGTCTCAGCGCCCCAGTGTGCGCTTTTGAGTGGGGGGTACTGTCACAGTACCGGTCAGCGACCGCTGGGGGTTGCAGCAGACTGACAGTCTTACTCCCCACCTACCTGCCAGCGGCCACCAGGCGGTAGCTGAGAACTATTTTACTAATGACTCTATCATTGCTCCCACACCTGTTCCCTGTTTTGTTTATTATTCTGTCCTCCCTGTCACTGGTTCTCCCCTCCTTCCCTCATGTATTTAAGTTCAGTCTATTCTTAGTTCAGGTGTGGGAGCATACGGTTCACACATGTTGCCTTCAGTTCTTTTCTTTGTTAAGTTCCCGGCCCTCGTGCCTATTTCTGTTCTGTGCTGTGTTAATAAAACCTCCCCTTAATGTCACTCTCTGCCCCTGAATCCTTTTATGCCTTCTTGTCAGGATTGAGGCCACCCGTGACAGAATGCTCCCACCACAGACTGGCTGCCAACGTCCGTATGGGCTCTACAATGCCCTTACGAGTTCCAACTGAAAGAACAAACACATACCTGGATTATGGGAGCTCGGACGAGGACGACTGGATGGATCCAGAGGAGTGTTTTGACTTGCGGAGCTTCCTCGCCAGTTTACCCGTCTCCGATTCGGCCGGAAAGCCACGGCATAAGACAAGGCGAGGACGGAGATCCACTCCTCTGCAGCTTCAGTCTGCGCGATCACCTACTCGACACTTCCATCCAGCACGATCACCTCCTCAGCGATCCCAGTCAGCCGATCGCCCCCTCGGCAGCTCCAGTCAGTGCAATCGCCCCCTCGGCACTTCCAGCCGGCACTATCACCTCCTTGGCGACCCCAGTCAGCGCGATCACCTCCTCGACGGACCCAGTCAGGGCGATCGCCTCTTCGGCGACCCCAGTCAGCGCAATCGCACCCTCAGTCGCCTAACCAAGCTCCAGTCACACTACCTCTCTCAACACCACTCTCTTTACTTCTCCTTTCTACTCCGCTATTCCCAGTTTACCGCAGGTCTGTTCCCCTACCCCAGATCCTCACAGCCCTGCTCCGATCCATTTTCCTTCAGCTCCGCCCTCACTCAGCCCAACTCCATCCTTTTCTCGATCCAACTCTGCCCTCTCTCAGTCCAACTCTGCCCTTCTTTGTTTCATCTCTCTCTACTCTTTCTACTCCAACTCCCTCTATTCCAGCTCTTTCCACTCCTCTCTCCCTCAGACAAACTCAGTCCTCACTCAGTTCCACTTTATTCTGTTCCAAATTAGCAGTCAGTCACCTGTCTGTTCCTGTCTCAGTCAGTCCCCGATTTGCTCCTGTCTCAGTCAGTCCCCTGTCTGCCCCTGTCTTAGTCAGTCCCCTATTTGCTCCTGTCTCAGTCAGTCCCCTGTCTGCCCCTGTCTCAGTCAGTCCCCTGTCTGCCCCTGTCTCAGTCAGTCCCCTGTCTGCCCCGTCTCAGTCACTCCCCTGTCTGCCCCTGTCTCAGTCAGTCCCCGGGCTCTCCAACCCAAGGTCCAGTGCCGGTTTCCGCACCGGGCGCTCCAACCCAAGGTTCAGTGTCGGTTTCCGCACCGGACGCTCCAAAGACAAGTCCAGCACCGGTTCCTGCACCGCGCACTCCAGCCCAAGATTCAGCGCCGTTTTCCACACCGGCCACTCCAAAGACAAGTCCAGCGCCGGGGACATCCTCTGTCATTTCTGTTGTGTATTCCCAGGTCCAGCCTAACACTACTGAAGTAACATATTCCTAAAAACAATGGAGCTTGCATGAAAAAAAGTGAAAACTCTAACATGAAGTTGGTTTAGTTGAGATTTCTCAGTCAGGAATTTCAGTATTGTTGTTTTTTCCTGTTGTAAAGAATATTCTGTGATAAATACATTTTCTCTTTCTCTTGGCTGGCCTACATTTCATTCCGGTTTTCTCATTTTGATTTTTTAAACGCTCAAATGTGACATTATGAGTAACTGATGTTAGTAACTGATGTGTTAATGAAAAGCACTGAATAGCTCCAAAAAGCTTCCCCTGATTCCTTAATTTTCAGAGGAATAGTGGATTGTGGAACTTGTAGCATAGGTTTTAAAGTAAACAAGTCAGTTCTTGCAGTTAAAGTGTTGAAAGCAGCAACAAATAGGCATGCATAAGAATCTAAGTGACCTTCACAACAGCTAAAATGTGACAGCTAGACAACTGGGTTAGAGCATATCTAAAAATAGTAATTGTGCATTAAAATGTGAAGAAGATGGTCCTCTGCGCAGAATGTGTAATTTTTTACTTTATATACCGTAGCTCGAAAGTTTGTGAATCTTTTAGAATTATCTACATACACTTGGTCATTTGTATATTAAGGAAAATAATACAATATTACATTTCTGTCAGTGGCAAAAGTATGTGAACCTCTATGGTTAGCAGGTAATTTGAATGTGAAATTAGAGTCAGGTTTTCAATCAGTGGGAATATGGTGTGAGTGGTACCCTGTGTTATTTAAAGAATATGGATATATCCAAGTGTTAACACATGTTTGTGGAAGTGGCTGCTGTCATGGCGGCTGTGGAGAGACGGACACACACACAGAACATAGCTGGAGTGCAAACAAAATCTTTAATGCAAACTCAAAGTTCAAATGCAGCACGTGCACACACACACACTTGAAAAACAGTGCAATAACGAAAAGGTCCTGCATGTTGGAGGACCTTCTCTCCTGACGTTACTTAAACAAATAAGCACTCCTCACATTCCTTTAACTCCAGCTCCGTTTTCCCCGTCTGTGGTTTCAATGGCAGTTTTAGCCAAGCCTCGATTCCTGCTCTGTGGAATCACACACTGCATGAAGGGATCAGGTCTGCAGAGGAATAGAGAGGCAGAGAAAGCACATTTGCACACTTCAGTACCCCTTTGTTCAGACTCCTCTGCTCACAGTATTCAGGAGCGATGCGATTTCTTTCCAACTAATATCACAACCTAACCAATTCCAGGATAAGCTCCTGGGTGAACCCGCACCGATTCCTAGGCACGGCCAGCTTTTAACCTACACACTCATCCAGAACACGATGCAGACAATCATCAACTCACTTCACTTAAATCAGACACGGGTGGACTTGTCATTAGGTCCCCAGAAACCCAGCTAGAACTAATCAGTGATCCTTAACTAAACCTGGGTTGTCTAGGCACCTAACAACCATTCATACCACATACGTCACTACTCCGTACCCAGGGCTGTGTGTCCCCTAGTACTCAGGCGACAGACTCCGTTGATGATGTAATTGCCAGCTGCTTCACTTGGTGAATGGGTTAAATGCAGAGGACGAATTTCGTGCTGTTCACAAAGTGTGCTGTGGTTTGTTCACGTATGACAGAATGATCACTTTACACTTATATGTAAACATATAACAGTTGCCTCAAAAGGTAGTTGTAGTATTGTAGTAGATTTTTTTTAAGTAAAAATTGTAGTAGATTTTTTTAAAGTAAAAAAATGTGCTATGTCCAACCTGCCTTATCCACTCTACATCCTCTACGCCATCATTAAGTGCACTTGTAAGGCACCAAGGATTGATAGCTACCTACACCACCAAATTAAGGAGCTGGGACATCCAATGAAGCAATTCTTGGTTTGGCAGGAGCAACACAACAGAGCCAAGCCACCAACAATTGCTGATATAAAATATTAATATTTATTATAGAATTCGAACTCTTTTTAAAATGTATTCACCATTCACACACTCATTCACATGCAAAACTGGGCTTCTCCAGCACCTATACGGGCACACACTCATCCACACCAGAGAGGTCAGTCCAGGCAGTTCTGCCACATGTTCGCCTATCAGTCCATTTCACTCCAGATGATGGCTTCGGTACTTTTCACCCACATGCATTCCCCCAACAATGAGAAACCACCAGTATCTCCACAGTAGAACAACACAACAACAAAGTAATCCAAACCAAAATAACAATCAAATCTCAAACAACCAGTGATAATACACTACATGTGGCAGACAATCTGTATAGCTCTTAAGTAACTTGTGGTGTTTTTAAATTGACGAGGCAAGCACTAGTACATTGCAGCACTAAATCTGGAGACCAAACTTACCATCAAACTGGGAGCAGACGAATCTAACTCCCAGACATATTGGCAACAGTTCCACACGATTGCCGCCTTGGTATAGGCTGTATGTCTGGCACCAGGACAGCAGCCACACACAAGCAGGGCGTCATCTGGAGAGAACAGCAGACGCACGCAAGCAGGGCTTCAGCTGGAGAGAACAGCAGACACATGCAAGCAGGGCTTCAGCTGGAGAGAACAGCAGACGCATGCAAGCAGGGCTTGACCCGGAGGTCCATGCTGATGACCACGAAATGCAACAAGGAAATTTATTCACCACAAACACATAGACTGAACCTCGTTGTCGACAATCCCTAAAACACCAGCTTAAAATGATTCTGTCCATCACATGAGCGCGGAGTCCATAAGAGTTAGCCATCACATCAACACCTACAGGGACTCTGACTGGTACTCTAGCAAGGGCATGAGCATTAGTGTTCTCTCTACCTGACCAATATTTCATATTATAGTCTAAGGCAGCTAATTGTGCCACCCACCTTTGTTCACTGGCTCCCAGATGAGCTGTCTGTAGGTGAATTGATCCCAAATGGCATCTGTTGCAACTCATATTATCCTAGCGGAGTAGTGAAAGTAGGCTTGGGTCCATCACAAGAATCAACCCCAACCTGCCAATAGCCACTAGCCATGTCAAGTGTGGTGAACCAAGAAGCCTGGGTTAGGGAGGTCTAAGTTTCTTCTGTTTGAGAGTCAGGGAGGGTCAGGGATGGGTCAGGGAGTTCAATTTGCAATATTCAACACAAAAGCACCAACTACCATCTTTCTTAGGGACCATAACAATGAGTGCAGGCCAGGGACTGGAGACTTGCTGGATAACCCCTTTTTCCAGCATACCTGCTAGCATGATCCTCATTTCCCTAAACATCATGGGTGGTAGGGGTGATATTTTTGTCTACTTGTGGATGCATTACCTATGTAAATGTGATGCTACACCACATCAGTGTACCCAAATCTTCTTTAGCCAGCCTCTGGCAACAGCCTATAGAGACAGGACAGGAGCTCAAATTCTGGATCCTAACAGGAAGCTGTTTCTAATGGATCTTGTTAAGAGACATTGTGTTAACACCCTGCAGGAATATCTTTGCGAGTGTAGAGGCTACTAGCCGGTAGGTACTAGCATATTGTATATGTAGCATATTGTGTATGTATATGTGTAGACTTTTACAGGATTGTAGGTTCATGCGTTTTCACATTGAGATTTGACATGATATGACCTTGAGATTTTAATTTTTCTTGACATTTCGGACAATTTCTACTCTTTATAGATCATTTATCTTCTGTATATGTCTGTACCACATACATCTGTACCTCTAGACAAAGCCTCCAGTAATATGTATGAAACCCACCACTCATTTCTATGTGGTGCATATTTGATGAGTACTTCAATTTGTTCCAAGAGAAACACTGAGCAACTGACACTCTTTTCACACTGCTTTACACTCAGCTAAAGGGCCAACCTTTTCCCCTTAGCCTAGCTTGAACTTTAAGTAATGTCAAGATACAGTACTGCTCTGGTAATTGATGCTTTTCCAAATCCTCAGTTGACTGACATATGATGCGGTTGTTATCTCCTGGTTCACGCTTGAGCAAAAATGTTCAGGAGGCACAACGTTTGCTGAATTATTAATTGTAGCTCTGCCAGTTTCTGACTTGTGCAAAATAAATCCACTCTTTTTCATCTTCCTGCTCATTCTTCCTTCTTTTTTCTTCTTGGTAGTCTGTTCCAGCTAGTCTAAAACTTCTCCCTTGCCTTTCCTCCTTGTCTTGAAGTGATTATTTGGACTATGTGTTGGATATTTTTTCTGCTCATTAAAATCTCCCTGAATCCCTTCCTGATCCCTGTGGTTCACTGCTCAAAGTGTGTTGAATACTCGAGAATGAAATTACATGACTAAATAGACCTTTATAAGCTACCAGTGAGTTTCCCTTCCATTGGAGTTAATTTGCTACAGAATTGGCAAAAAAAACGTCTGGTGAATCAAATGCAATTAGAACATATAAAAAAATGTAACCAATCACATGTCCACTCTAATTTTGCTCCAGTATTGTGGAGTATCCACCCAGAACATTTTAGTTTCCTTCAATAAGGGACTGAACACCAAGGATATTTTAAAAGCAGTTTAAAAGCAAATACGATGACTATCTTAATTTAAACAATTATTATATGTCTGTGCTTTTGACATGGTTTCAAAGTATTTATCATACGTAATAATTTGTATATTATTGTAACTTGCAGGATAAGCTTTTAAATGATAACATTAACAGCTCATGCGTAAAACTCATGCTGCAAAATAGCTTTGACTTCACACCTTCAGAGACCTTGGCCTTCTTCCCAGAGCGCATCCTGGTGCCACCTCTTTCTCATATAAGCAATGCACACACACACACACACACACAGGCCCTTGTGGTGATGGACATTGATCAGCATGGGCACTCTAACTGGTCTGTGGCTGTGCAAGCTCATACACAGCACACTGTGATGCACTGAATGTTCTGACACCTTTTGTACTTCTGTGGCATCAGACAGCCTTCTCCATGAGCCTGTTGAAGGTTCATTGGTTGTCCTTCTTTGAACCACTTTTGGTAGGCATTAACCACTGCACACTTAAAACAGTTTGTGCCACTTTGTGATATTGTCCTTTTATTCCTGCTTTCAACACATCAACTCCCTAAACTTTCTGGTTCACTTTCTGGTAAATATGTCCCATCCCCTTGACAGGTGCCACTGTAATCAGAGGTTTTAAACCAGAACTTTGTGTCCAACCAAAGAAGGCCTTCATGAACAAACTTATTGAAAGACTGGACATCTATGGCTAACAGAGATGGTACAGTTAAGAGTCAATAAGAGCAGCTATGAGTCTTTAGTCCAAAACAACAGGAACAGGAACAACAATTGCTGCGGGAGCTTTAAAAACCAACTGCCCTTGGGTAGCTGAAGAGCACATGGGGAGTCATAGCAGGCGAACCAGTCTAGGCCATCTTGGCACGGGGTACCAGCAATTGCAGGAAGGTCATGGCCTGCGTTCCCAAAGATGATCGGCCTGACTAGACAAATGTGCAGCGATTTCCCTCTGAAAGAAACAGAGAACAGAGTAAGTTCTGCTTAAGTATACATGGTAAGATTTATAACTGTGAGGAGTGCATGTAGCGACTCCGGCATGGCTCTCTATAAGCAGCCTAGCTAAAAGCAGTGTAAGACTGGGTATCCAATGCCTTCCACTCACACCTTGGACTATCCAGCCATCGTCGCGACAAGCATCCGCCGTGACCATCTTTTGATTGCCTCAGGACTTCCTCGAATTCGAGGAAAACCAATAAATAAATAAATGTGTATGTGAGTGAGTGTATGTTTGTGTATGTGTGCGCACGTGTGTATATGTGTATATAAGTGTGTACATATAAGTATGTGCATGTGCATGTATAAATGTGTGCCTGTGCCTATATGTATGCATGTGTGTGTGTGTGTGTGTGTGTGAGTGGACGTGTGCGTGTGTACGCGTGTGAGTATGCCTATGTGTATGTATATACAGTATAAGAATGTGCATGTGCATGTATAAGTGTGTGCCTATATGTATGCATATGTGTATGCGTGAATGTGTGTATGTGTGTGTGAGTGGACGTGTGTCTGCATTGAGCAAGAGAAGGTTATGCGACATCCTGTCTTTTATATCTTTTATATAGTCCTCAGTCTTATTTAGTCTATGTTTATCATCTGAGTTTGATATAGAGCTGTGTGTCATTTGCATAGCAGTTGAAGACAATCTCATTTTTCCAGATAATCATCCCAATGGCCGCTTGTACATAGTAAATAAAAGAGGTACTCAAACAGAACCTTAGGGGATGCCATTAGCTCTTGCAAACTAATTGCAGTTAGTCAGGTCAGATCTAAACCGCAACATAAGTCTGTTCCAGTGACTTTGACCAGGTTTTCTAATAGAATTCTTGTTTTTTTTGGGGGGGAGGGGTATGGTAGTGAAGGCCTTGGAGATTTTAGTGGTAAATAGTAGTGAATTTTGGGTCTGTTTTTGCTTCCGTTAAGGTTTACTTTAGGATAGATGATCTCTTCAAATTGCTGGAGAGAGGTTTCTGGTTAAAGCGTAACCAGCTGTCCTTGCCTTGTGAGCAGAAAAACCTTTGAAGATGCAGGGGAAAGCTTATACTCAGGACATTCCCGAGTCGTAAAATAATAAAAAGCTTACCCTTCCTTACAATAGACCCATGTCTGCTGAGTAAAAATCAATTTTGGGGAGCTCTTATCAGATAAAGAACACAGAATCTGTCATGAAGCAAGAACAGCTGGTCAACCAGATGACTAAGCCAAATCATAAAAGTTAAATTGTGAAACTGGGGAACAAAGGACAGGTAGAATGTAAGGAGAGAAGGAAGAATTCGAAAATCCAACGTTGTCTGATTGGCTGAAAAGCAACAAGGAGAAGAGGGGAGTCGACCCCCAGAAAGGGTCTATATATGTAGATGTGAAATCTGTTGAAATCAGTAGCATCTGATCAATGCTCTCAGACCACAAAGCTGTCTTTAATAAAACAGCAGTGCCTCAACTCTCTGACTGCGACTGATTTGTTGAAAACCTGAAATTCTGCTCCAATTTTCTACCACATATTATTGGCGCTGCGAGCAGGATACGAAGGGATCCAGGCTCCTGGTGGCATTTGCAACCCCTGTTTTCTGCTGTCCTGCCACAGAACACCAAAGGTAAGCATTGTTTATGTTCGCTACCTTTAAAATTTGATTCTGTGAAGGGCCCCAAAGGGATTGTGAGCAAAACTGGGAGAAAACCTGCATATCTCTCGTATAAAGAACTGCATTTAATTGGCAATAAAATAGATTGGCAATATAATTGATAAAGATAAGTAGATCTGCATTGAAGGTTATAATATTACTCAGTCAGATAGTTGAGGACATGGTCCTGTGGTAAGTATGAATCTGAATTCGCGATTCAGTGCTAGTCTGACTCGTATGAGCAACTAGATTTAAAGCCTGTGTAGTTTGCACTGGTCACATGTTTTTGGGGGGTAAATGGTAGAATAAAGAAGTAAAAGTGAAATAGGCCTGACCTCGATGTACGGCGGTCACTCTTCTGTCTAGTAGATGGTAATTATAGGAACTCAGTATTGACGAACCTGATGTTACCTTCCATCGAAAGCTGAAGAGGGTGGGACAGTAGCATTTGGAGGTGGTGAGGAAGAGGGACCCGAGGCGAAGTAGCAGAAAATAGGTGCGGTCTGAGCCAGTAGGTGAAACCTCACTTACGTGTTTACCATGAGGGCAGTTTCTAGACGTGACGTTCACCTAATGTGATCTGACCTGAAGGCTGCAACAAAGGTAAGGTGTTTGTCTTAAGACGATAGGTCTGGGTTAGTTTAATAGTTGAAAAGGTTAAAGTTTTAATAATTGGGGTTTATTTTGGAGAAATTAAAGGTTAGGAGTCCTTTATAATGGTAAAAGATTAAGGTGAAAAAACATAGGATTCAGGACATAGGATCTTGCAGTACTTGTAGTTAAATATGGAAAAGGCCTGGGATACCTGGGTTGAGCTTCATTAGGAAGGCTCATGTCAGGTAGAGTTTTTTGAGTAAAGGTGCATGGAGTGTGTGTGATATTGAGAGTGTGTGGGGGAGTGAGTCATTGTGATTGGATGAGTGATGAGTGGGAAAAGCTGTGCCTGTATTGTTCTGTAAGTTTGAACGTATGTGAGTATATAATGTTTTGCTGTAAGGAGAATTTTTTTTGGGCGGTACCATTTGAGTGAATCTGAGGGTTCATGTGTGTGTGTGCCTGCAGGAGAGGAGAGAAGGGGAGTCAGTGTGTGAGAGGGGAGTGAGTTTATTAGGATGCTCAGGTAATCAGCCAGTGGGAGACATAGCACCCAGATTTTTAATTCAGAGAACTATAGGAAAATTTGGGTGAGTAATCCTATTGGAAATGAGATAATGTTTTAACGAGAGAGAGAAGCCTTGCCCGAGCGATGGGATCCAGTCTCGCCGAAGCAAGGGAGTCCACTACCACTACAGTGGGGCCAGTGAGCGCAGCAGAGCCTGGAGAGGGGCTTACCGAGCCTGGAGAGGGGCTCACTGAGCTTGGGCCGGCTAGAGAGGGGCGGGTTGAGGTTAGACAGGGGCTAATTGGGGCTAGCCTGGAGCTAAATGGGGATAGCCAAAGTGAGGGAGCCAGGGGCTAACAAGGGCTAATGAAGGACCGGAAACTCCTGCAGGGGAAGGGGGCTTTCCCCTGAAATTTTTTGGGGGGGTAGTACGGTCACTGAGGGCTTCAGGGGAGCCCGGGGAGAGGGCTCCGCCCCCGTGGAAGGAGAGGAGCCCCAGGGAAAGGGCTCCGGCTCCGAGGAAGGAGAGGAGCTCCAAAGAGAGGGCTTCGTCCCTGAGGAAGGAGAGGAGCCCCAGAGAGAGGGCTTCACCCAAAGGGAAGGAGTGAAGCCCAAAGAGAGAGGGCTTCGCCCAAGGGGAAGGAGTGGAGCTCCACAGAAGGGGCTTCGCCCCCAGGGACGACGTCAGGCCCCAGACAGGGGGTTCCGGCCCCAGGTACGTAACCTGGCTAAAGAGAGGGGGCTCTGCCTCCAGGGACGTTGCTGGGCTCCCTGCAGAGGGGCTCCCGGGAGGAGGCTCCGCCCCTAGGGACGGTAAGGGGCTCAAGAGGGGCTCCGCCCTAGGGACGATTGGGGTTCACAAAGGGAGAGTCCCAAGAGGTCCACCCACGCCTCCCTTTGCCTCCGCGTCCCCTCCGCCACCGTGGGTGGTGCTTGGGCGCCCCGGAGGGTGTGCCGTTGGGGGGAGGTACTGTTACGTCCCCAAGCGGCCACCAGGGGTCCTGTTTAGTGTAAATGTGGTGTTTTCTGTTTGAGTCTTTTATTTTGTAATCATGGTCAGGTGTTTTTGGTTCCAGTTAAGTGCTTGTGTTTGGTTATTGGTTCCTTGGGGTGTTGTGTTTTGTATTTAAGGGGTTTTGGTTTAGTTTTGGGGGGTGGGTTCACCGACACCTTAGCTGGTTTGTGTGGATGCTTCTGGTCTTGTTTTGTTTTGTTTTGTTTGAAAAGGAAACGTATCGGCCCTTGTGCCAGTCTTTGGTTTACCTTCTTTATTGAATAAAGCCTGACAGAAAAATGGAAAGCAGTATCCATGCTTCCTGCTTCAAAACCACACGACCCGACGTGACAATGGGTTATTAAATTAGTATTTTAGTAACAAGTAAAGATGTGATGTGTAATAGGAGGTAAATTAAAGGAAAGGAATGTAAGTGTAAGTTTGTTGTGGTGTGTTAAACATAGCTGGATATTGTTTGTATATGATTGCTCCCTTATTTACTTTCCTTCTAATAGGGTTTGGTTGGAGTGTAATTTGAAGGTGAGGCTTCTTTGTGATTGTAAGATTGTATCTAACTGGTTGAGAGTGTCTGCAAATGTGCGAGTGAAAGTAGCTGGAAAAATTAAGGGATTGGCAAATTGTTGGAGAAAAATAGAGTAAGAAAAGTATGTTCGCTAATGCACTGTATTGTATGGTGTTCATTAAACAAGAAGATAATGATAATAATAATAATAATAATAGTAATAATAATAATAATAATAATAAATGAAAAGGAATTAAATAGAATATAATAAAGTGGTAAAATGTAGGACAAAGTAAATAGGTTGTTTAATAAAAGGTGAAGCAGTATATAAGATAAAATTAAGATAGAAGTGAAGCAAAAGGGAAAATTGTAAAATGGTAAACTGAGGGTAAAAAGGCCAGCAGTTGACAGTGGCAGTTTTTCCTTGCCACTGTCGCCGTCACCCTTGGCTTGCTCATTAGAGACTTTTCACACACACTCAGACACATAATTTTCTCTCATTTGTGAAGTTGCTTTGTGACAATGACCATTGTTAAAAGCGCTATATAAATAAAATTGAATTGAATTGAATTGAAATGTGTGAGGAGAATGTATTAGTAAAAATTTAAATTTTGAGTTTAAGTAAGAAATGGGTGAAGTAGAAAAATATTTACACAAAATGGCCAGAAAGGGATATACATGTTTAATCTGGGGGATGTGTGAGGTTTTAGAAGCCCTCATTTGGGATTAAAAGTCAGGGGGTAAAAGTGAGAAGAGAAAATTAAAAAGAGAAGATAAATTAGAAGTCAGACAGCCTATAGTGTTAGAAAACACGCACTTCAATGTAGACATTAATATGGATAAAGGTAGAGAGGTTAATTATGGAAGACCCCAGTTCTGTGGGGGTTGGTCAGTGGTCTGCCTAAACTGAGCAAGGGTCCCATGAAGAAAAATTGGGGGGTTTGTTGCCCCTGGGAGACAAAGAGCAAGCTGGAAAACATGAAGGGGGCTCACTGACAAGATTTTGATGAGTTTACAGTTCAAGTGGTGTGCAGTGGACAAACAGACAAGGAGAGCAAAAGCCAAGGAAAAGAGAGGAACTCTGAGCCCAGTAACAGAAGCAAGCACCAGTGCTGCAGATGTCAAATGCAGCAATTCCTGGAGGGAAACTGCGCCTAAAGAACAAGAGACAAGAGATGGACATCAGCATCACCCATCCCCAGGCTGCCTGGAGTCGGGTGTAGAAAAAAGCACAGCTATTGTCCAGAAATCCATGAAGGGAACCTGAAAGACAGGGAAGAATGGCCTGGCGACCTCCACAGGGGTCACAGAAAGTTTGCTGTTAAATTTGCACCCAGTACAATTATGGCTGCAAGATAAGGTAAATATAACTTCAAAGAAAAATGCTTATATTGATAGTCACCAGAGTGTAGTATATATGTTGAAATTTAAATTGTGTTGTTAATCTCCCATTGTTAGAAAATTTGTTGTGATAATAGGATTTTTTAAATAAGTGTAGTTAATACCAGTGATGTATCTAGTTAATTTGACAGTGCAAGATAAGAGGATTAGTATACTTTCTATTAGGGTTAGAATGTAATGCTGTAAAACTGTAGTGATGCAGGTTGGGAACTTAACTTTGGTGTGCTCCAGATGGCATTCATATCAGCAAAATGTGGGTAAGTGTACTAGTAAATATGGTATAAGGGGAAATGAGCAAGTGACTACTGGTTGGGAGTGAATATTTATAAATGTTCTGCCAGATGCTAAACGTTTTCCATCAATAGATTTGTGTTCCCATAGAAAAATAAAGTACTTTGTGGGTGTTCTTACAAGCAGGAAAGCAATATGGTCAAACAAGGCTCCCTAAGAGGAGGGAGCACAAACATTCTCCTCACATACTTAATCAAGGTTTTGGGATGAGATCAGGAGAAGCTGTAAGCAGTATTTCTCTGTAATGTATAGTGATTATTTTATGTTCCCCTATGATAAGAGTAATGTTATGAGATCTTAAAGTAGCTGAGGGGGGACATTATGTTTCATAGGT
>JBBPCY010122690.1:0-17507 GCA_037974405.1 Brachyalestes nurse | reverse complement strand
TAGACGGGGCAGCCAGAGTGCAGCTTCTTCCTCTTGGCATGGACCCCTCTCTCTCTCTCTCTCTCTCTTTCTCTCTCTCTCTCTCTCTCTTTCTCTCTCTCACTCTCTTGCTCTCACTCTGAAACGCATGGTTGAGTCTCAGTCTCTGCTGTCTCCTTTTACTGTGTGTTTGATCAGGATGTGTGGTTACAAGGCCAGTTCACCCTACTCTCACAAACAACAGCAGCTTAGTTTTACATGCAGTTGTATACAAAAGGTTGGGCACCGCAGTCAAAATACATGTTTCATTGATTCTCTCAGTCTCTGTTTATTTGTAAAGTTTAAGAAAGATGAAAAAATAAGATGCAAAATGTGCCATAACCTTCCAATATGTTACATGTAGCAAATAAGCAGTCATTGTACATTAAAACAGGAGGCATACTGTGTCCTAAACCATATCTACATGTCTGTTCCACCTTAATGAAGAGCTGGTTTGAAGAGGTGGGGAAATGTTTTAAAGGGAGAGGATTTGGCGAATTATTGACACAGAAACAGTGTTTCTGAGCTCATATGAGGATGACCATAAAGAACAAGAGTGCCCTCATCTGGGCCACTGGGAGGAGCACACTTAACAACATGCTCCAAAGCAAAGGGGTTAGGCAACAAGTGAGCAGTCAGTTCTGCAAGTTGATGTTAGAAGCAGGAAAAATGGGTGAATGACAGGATCTGAGACACTTTGACAAGGACCAAACAGTGATGACTGGATGACTGAACACGTCCAACATGGCAGGTCTTGTGGGGGATTCCTGGGGTTTAGTGATCAGGACCTACCAAAAGTGCCCCAAGTACAAAGAACTGGAGAACCGGTGACAGTCACCCGAGACTCACTGATGGTCATGGGGAGTAAAGAACAGCTCATCTGGTCTGATCCCACAGAAGATCTGCTGTAGAACTGCTAAAGAAGTTCCTGCTGCTCTGATAGAAAGGTGCCAGAACACAGTGCAGCGTCCCCTGCTGTATATGGGGATGTATAGCTGCAGACCAGTCAGAGTGCCCATGTTGACCCCTGATGGATCATGTTTACTTTTACATCATGTGGATGGCCGTGTGTGTGTGTGTGTGTGTGTGCGTTTGTCTTTACCTGAGGAAGAAATGCACCAGGATGTGAAGAAGGCGGGGTGGTGGAGGCAGTGTGATGCTCTGGGTGATGTTCTGCTGGGAAACCTTTGGTCCTACATTCAAGTGGACTTGAAACCTTAACACTGCAAATCAAGTTCAGTCTACATGGAGACGCTGTTCCCTAATGGCAGTTTCCTGTTTCAGCAAGTTAATGGCAACCACACTGCAAACACTGTTCAGTAACAGTCTGAAGGACATCACAGATAGCTCAAGGTGCTTCTCCAAACTCTGCAGATCTAAATCCGATCAAGCGCTAGAAAAACTAGTCTGGTCCATGGAGGCCAAACCTCATCACTTACAGGACTTAAAGGATCTGCTGGAGCAGAACTACAGACCTTCAGAGGTTCTGGTGGAGTCCATGACTTGACAGGTCAGAGCTGTTTTGGTGGCAGGAGGGGGACTTACATGATATTAGGCGGGTGGTATTAATTTTGTGGTGTTGTTTAGTGCTTGTGGAGAACCAGTTTCAGCCAGTAGAGGGCGCCATACCATAAGAGTAATAGACCAAAAGTTCATTTTCAAATCATGCCTGTTTTCACCTCCACCATTTTTGTGAAATCATAGAAACTTGCCTATTAACATCCAATCCTAGTAGTTCAGCCCCAATTGTTTGTGCTAAAGCATTTCAACCTTAAGGCATAGTACAGGGCAGCCAATCAGAACAGACCTCATTTATATGAGTTATAAATTTGACTCTATATAATTCCTCCCACATCACACACCCACGCAATAAGCCGTTCAATAACTTGCTGCTACTCAAATGTGCAATTTCTTATTGTGTGCAAAATCATTATCATGTGCAATACTTTCTTATTTACAATAGCTTATGTGCAGTAGTTTTATCATGTGTAATATCACACACTATTAGTGTATAAACCACTATTGTGTTAATTAATAAACTACTTCAGCAGTGATTTATTTATTTATCTATAGTATTTATATCCACTTCTCTCACTGACCACAGCATATTGTGTACATAGTACAATGTATTTAGTACTAAGCATTTTCTAGAAAGTTTTATTTTGACTTTTTGTTCTATGTCTCTGTGTGTCTGTTCAGTCGTAGCATAAGCAATTTCCTCTGGGATCAATACAGTTCTCTGATTCTGTTTAAGAAGCTTGGACGATTGGAAAATGCTTAATCAAACACAAATTAAATCACAACTGGCTGTTGGTTTGTTTATCTGTGTTTATTCTAATGTTATTGTGTTACAAATAAACACTTATTGCCCAGATACATTTGATTCTCTTTTTACTCAGATAGTCCAAGGCAGTGGTCACTAACCCTCCTCCTGGAGATCTACATTCCTGCCATGATTAGCTCCATCTAACATGCTGCCCTGCCCCCCTAAATTAACACTCCAGCCAATCAGGGACTTCTGAAGAGGTTCATTAGCCAGAGCAGGTGCTGTTGCTGGAAGCTTCTCAGGTGGGTAGATCTTCAGGACAAGGGTTGAGGACCACTACATTAAGATCTTTGCATTGCTAGACATTTTATTGAAGTGTTAGTTTGGTCAAATAAAGGCTCATTGTGGTTCTTTAAGGAAAAAGTGAATAATTTAGATGCTGGTGCAGTACAGAATTTCATACTAGAAATGTCTAGGAAAAGGTTCATTTTATAATATAATATAATATAATCTCAAAAACAATCTGATAATGAAATATATATTGACCACATTTGAGAAGCTTCATAAGATTCTTATCATTGTTACAAAAACTAATTTGGCCTCTCTAGTAAAATCTATTTCTGTGTATGTATGTGTGTGTGTAGGATTGAGTCTCGCTTCTGTAGCGTGTTTATTTAGTGTGTCCTGTCTGCCCAGTGATTCATGCATGCAGAGTTGTCTACACAGCCTGCATTCAAGTCGAGTGTGTGTGTGTGTGTGTGTGTGTGTGTGTGTGTGTGCGTGCGTGCGCACAGCCTCTGTGCCCACAGAGCTGAGGTTAATCAGGGGAGAAATTCTCTTCTAGCTACTTTAATCCTGCGTCCACTCTAACATAAACACACACTAACACACACACACACACACACACACACACACACACACACATAGCCTCATACTTCTTCCACACAGAAGGCCTTTATATACACTTCCACAGTGAAACATTCAGACCTGTGAAAGGTGTGTGGTCAACTGGATGAAAAGCACGAAGAGTAACATTAACATTTATAATAAAAAATAAAATAGAACATAAATAAAAGCAATATCAGATAAACATTCAGGTATTTCCAGGTCAGCAAAAACACGAAATGCTTGGATTTTCTGCACATGAACAAAAAAAAGGCTGTTTGGTTACCATAAGTAAGATAAGGTGACATAACACATGTTATTTATGGCTAAAAACATCAGGACCCACGTTCTACAGCTGAAAATGAGCCAGGTGGCTGAAAGTGGCACATTTTCCTTTCTCTTAGTCTCAGTCTCAGGACCTACTAAAATAGCTACAGGCTTCAGATTTTGGATTTTAAAAAGTCCCACAACCTTCCCACTAGCTTTCATATAATCTTTCACAGTAGACAAGCTGTAAAATAGACTCTGTGGAGGAAATGCATTGAAATACATTGGCCCTTGATAGTTCTCTTCAATTTTTACATAAATCTGACCTAAAATGTGACCAGATTGTAATTAATGTAATTATAATAGATGAAGAAAGCCCAACGACATAAATGAATTGACTGATGAGCAATCAATGATAAAAATGATATATAAGATAAATAAAAAAACAAGATCAGATAAACATTCAGGTATTTTCAGGTTAGTGAAAACATGAAATGCTTGGATTTCTTGCACATAAACAAAAAAGGCAGTTTGGTTGCCATAAGTAAGATGAGGTGACATAACAAATGCTATTTATGGCTAAAACATCAGGCCCCACTTTCTACTGCTGAAAATGAGCCAGGTGGCTGAAACTGGCACATTTACCTTTCTCTTAGTCTCAATCTCAGACGTCGGAATGTGCTATTTATTATACACCGCAGTCAAAAATATTCCAGGCACATCTACTACATAAATACAGACTTGTACTATACATTACCATTACAGATTATACTATACTGTACTATATTGCACTGCATTGTACTATACTATACTGTACTATACCATACTATTATATACTGCTCTGCACTACACTATACGGCACAATACTGTAATATGGTAAACTGTACTCTAGTACATAATTATACTATACTATATTATAGTGTACTATACTTCACTATACTATACTGGACTACAGTAGCCTACTGTGCAAAGGTCTTGAGCTTCCCCTCATTTCTCAGCCACATTTTGCACATTTCCCAAATATTTTGCTTTGCCAAATATAAGACAGTTCATGCATAGTAGTATTTGTGCACCAACAAGGTGATTCATGAAGTGGTACTACACTATACTATGCTACACTATACTAGACTATACTATAATAAATTACACCAAAATACAGTACTGTGCAAAAGTCTTGAGCTGTGCCTCTTTTTTGCACGATTTGTTTCCCAAATATTTTGCCTGCTTGACATACAAGAAGCTATAAAGTTTCCCGTAGGGTTAATTTAGTATATTCCACATCCTATGCAAATAATAGAACATAAAAGAATCTTGACATAGAACAGGCACAGGCCAGTTCAGGTTCTTGCCACTGATCCCTTAAAAGATTAGTGTGGTTAATATTTTGACAAGAGAACCATGCTGCTTTCTCCCCCACTCTACACCCCTCATCATGCCAGAGCTCCTCACACTTCAGCCTGCCGGCAAGCCAAAGTACATGGAGTCAGGAATGACTGGAATGGCCCCAACACTGTTCCAGGATTAGCTCTAAGCTTACTAACAGCGTAGTAATTGTAGGTATTGTACATTTTAGTGGGTGCAGACTGGTATAGCCTAGCTGCGGGAAGGCCTTTGCCGTTACAGTAGTAAACACTGGACCGCCCATTACGACCAGGACCTACTAAAATAGCTACAGGCTTCGGATTTTGGATTTTAAAAATCCCACAACCTTCCCACTAGCTTTCATATAATCTTCCACTGTAGACAAGCTGCACACCAGGCTCTGCGGAGGAAATGCATTGAAATACAGTGGCGCTTGAACATTCTCAGATTTTTACATAAATCTGACCTAAAATGTGATTAGATTGTCATTAACATACTTATAATAGATGAAGAAAGCCCAACTAAATAAATGAATTGATTAATAAGAAGCAGATTACCCTCACAGATTGACTTAGATGCATTTTGGCACACTCCTGCTCACAGAACTGCTTCAACTCACTCAGTTTTTAAGCATAAGCATGTTTTGCTTGAGCGTCACTTCATGGATCACCTGACATTCTTGGGCAGAATCTACTGATACAGTTAATTAATTATAGGACCATCAAATAGCTGCAAGCTGTCCTGGCCCATGTGCAGCAAAATAGCCCCAAAACCATCCAGCTGTGGTTTTCACCCAACATGTTTCTCATTCGACCCATAAAGATCTATTTATGCATGATATGTCTACAGAACGTTCTTTCAGTGGTATTCTGGCTCATTCATGTGGTCTTAAGGAAATGTCCAGCAATATTCTTTTTGGAGAGCAGAGGCTTCCTCCTTTCTATCCTCCCAAACACACTAATCTTGTCCAGTGTTTGCCTGATGGTGCAAGAGAGGCCTGCAGATCTTTAGTCATTATGCTGGTGGTCTTTGTGATCTCGTAGAATATGTTACACCTTCTTCCAGCCTGAAGAGCATCAACCCTGTTGTTCGGAGCTCAACAACCTATTTTAAGATTATTTGACTTTCTTTACAGTACAGTACTAACTAGCTAGGTAAAAAGGAGACTGTACATTTTTAAATTAGTCTTCTAATTTTTTTACATTGGAAGATGCATCAACTATGGATGTTAAATGGCAATAAAAATGTTTAAGAAGCAAGAAAACCTGAAAAAAATGTGAGTTTAAGTGCCTTAAGTGTCTGCTTTCACTGTTAAAACAGCGACACAACTCTATTCAGCTGACGGCTGTTTGAGAGAAGAGTCTGAGGTGTTGTGAAACAGAGTAGGTGTGAGGTGACTGGGGAAAGTCTCTCTCACTCCCACTCTCTCTCATTCTCTCTCCTCTCTCTTTTCTGTCTCTCACCCCAATCCCTCTCTCTTTCTCCTTCTTTCTCTCTCTCACCCCACCCCCTATTTTTCTCTCTTTCCCTCTCTCTCTCTTTCTCCCTCTCACTCTCTCTCTCTCTCTCTCTCTCTCTCTCTCTCTCTCTCTCTCTCTTGCACCCCCATCTCTTTTTCTCCCTTTTTCTCTCTCACATGTTCTCCTTCTGTCTCCCCCTCACTTTGTCTCTCTCTTTCCTTTGCTTTTGCTCATCTTTCTCTCTCTCTCTCTATCTATATATAGTAATAGGACAGTAATTACAAAGAAGTAGAAAGTAAAGCAACTAATAAAACAAATAAATAAACAGAACATTCATCTCTCTCTCTCTCTCTCTCTCTCTCTCTCTCTCTCTCTCTCTCTGATTTGGTCTTTTCTTGTGTGTGTGACTGGCTGCTGTGGAGGGAGGGAGGGAATGAGGGAGGAAAGGAAAGAGGGAGGGTGGCAGTTACAAGTGCCCAATCTCAGCTCACTGACAGCCTCTGGCAGAGAGAGAGAGAGAGAGAGAGAGGAAAGGAGGGGAAAACTTGTTCCACAGAGCACCTTTTATCACCTTCCATACAGAGGGACTTTCTCATCCACTCTGGACCAGCATGCTGAAGAACTCCACACGTCTTCAGTGACGGGTGAACTTTCCAGCCTGCTGCACGTGGACGTCTCAGTAAGGGCAGATGATCGGCTTCGGTGAGTGCTTTTCTTCTCCAATATAGTCTTCTGATAAAAACCCAAGAAGAAAAGGCTAGTTAGACTCAGCGGTTTTCAGAAGCTTCAGAATAAATGTTAAAGGAGAACTTCTACATTTTCAGACCTGATCTCTGGTAATCTCACTGCATCTGCTGTATTTAGAGCTAAGTGTCTGTTACCATGGAGAGTCACAGGACACTTTAACCTACAGCTTGCTCTGTATCGATGTGTGTAATTAAAACTAAACTAAACTGAACTGAATTGTACTGAACTGAACTGAACTTAACTGAATGGAGTTGAACTGAACTGAATGGAGTTGAACTGAACTGAATGGAACTGAAATGAATGGAACTGATTTGAATTGTTCTGAACTGACCTGAACTCAACTGAACTGAATGAAACTGAGCTGAACTGAATTGAACTGATTTTAATGTCAGACAGTGAGTTATAGCCACAGTGGATTACAGCATCCCAAAGTATGAGTGTGCACGTGCTTGGCTGTGTGTGTGTTTTGTGTGTGTGTGTGTGTGCGTGTGTAGGGGGTGTATTTGGCGTGTGGGTCATACAGTGAACTCCAGACGCTGATGTTTATCTTAGTGAGCTCAGACATAGACAGACCCATTCAGCGCTATGCAAGAGGCCCCAGAGCATTAGTGAATGGGCAACACATTATTCACTAATGCACACTCTGCTTCAGTCACTGAATAGAAGTATATACTGATTGAAAACTTCAGCCTCCACAACTTTACACAACAACAATACAGATGTAAGAACACAGCGCTTTTTTATTTTCTTCTTCTCTTTTTCTTTATACTGCAGCACACCAGTACTAATGTTAGCACAGACAAACACAGGACATACATTAAGTGGCTTCTATAAGGTAGTGTTTGAACTGCAACCGGCTTGGATGAAACAATTCAGCAAGCAAGATGGGCTGTAAAATGCTTCACAGACTCCCTGAACAAAACCACATTTAGGCTCATGTAGTAAATACCAAAAAAACTTCATATTGACACTGTGTCATGGTGTTATCTGTAATGCAAATTGATCTGCTTTTTTGGTGGAAGGAAAAGCTGTCCAGGGCTAATTTGCGCTATTTAGCTTTATTATTATTATTATTGTTGTTGTTGTTGTTGTTGTTGTTGTTATTAGTATTAGTATTATTATTACTATTATAAAAAGCAATATAACACAATGAGCCAAGTAGACCATCACAGCTGTGATTTTATTCATAATAACAAACTTTCTCTCATGTTGCTTAAATGATCCATGCAGTTTTTCCTTCAGTATAAACACATTTATACATTTTATTAATATTTAGTTGGAGATTACATGTTAATTAAATCAGTTATGATTTAAATAATATGTAACTACATTAGAAGGTTAGCACTGTGTTCTGATCTATACTGCATTCACTGCCTAACAATCACCATGTCATCATGCAATGTATAGGTACTCCAGAAACTCCAGAAACACAAACTCAGAAATGGAGCCCAGTGTTTTGCATTGTTTATCTTTCTCAGTCGGCAAAAGACTTTAGTAGTTGCATGCTGCTCATAGCAAGAAGCAAAAAATAGACTCGAAACTTTGAGCGCTGCAAAGTATTCTGTTGTCTTTCATGCTACAATCTGTAATCTGCACATAAAAAATAACACAATGATAACACAGGAGCACACCGGAAGTAGTGGCAGTGAAAACTGTAAAAAAACAGAAATGACTAGAATTGATTCTGGCATTGTTGAAAACATGGCTCAAATTGCCTAACTGAGCTGACTAGCATCCATGCGCTGATTATTTTTTATGAACCACAACAACACTGATTCACATCTTTAATTTTATAATTATCCTATGCTTTAGTGTCTTTTTAGTGTCTTTTTACTCTGTTTATGAGCAGATATCTGCATAAAACCAGCATCAGAGCCCTATTTTACTTCCTCTGCACTTCGTTTTTCCTGGCAGAGTGAGGTGACATCACAGCACTCACTTAGAGACTCTCTCTGGATTCATCCCTGAGGTGACACGCCCACAAATGTCCAAACTTTAAACAATTAATACTCTGCTCCTGTCATCTGATCGAACAGTTGAATACAAGCACAACTAGCCATCCCTCCCTCCTTAGCCATCCCTCCCTCCCCATTCCCATACTGGGACACAGCAGTAGGTCACAACCCATTTCTATTTAGAAGAAATAAACCAAGACTTTGACATTGGACCAGTAGTATTATTGTGGTTGGTTAGTGTAGTAGAAAACAGTCCTTGCAAACAGGAGAATGGGGTTGGATTTCTTTCGCATTACACCAGTTGGAATCCATGGGCAAGACTCCTAACACTACATTCATCTTCATCTGTCATACACAAAAACTGAAAGCTTCGGATAAAAGCATCTGCCTAATAATGTAAATGTATTGTCTTATTTACACTATGTTCTTTCAGGAAAAAGCTTGTAAAACCGTAAATTACATTTGTGATGGCCAAACCCATGGCCACACTCTAAAGGTGGTAACTCTTGTATTTCCTTTGTTTGAACACAATAACATACTTTAGTTTCCAATAAGTTTATTGATTGGTTTGGATACATTTGTTCTATTTGTAGGCGCGCAAATTTAGTTTACTTATGTATGCATACCAGTTCATTACTTTGTTTGATTTCTGACTAACCTTTGTTTCTTTATTTGCTTCTTACCTGCCATCATCCCTGGGAGTTGCCAGACAAAAGATGGTGGCCAGGGTTTAGAGCCATTAAATACAAAGAGGGATAATTGGTCCGCACCACCACTTCCTGCTGAAGGGGAGAATGTGTGTTTTCTTTAATTTAAAAACAAAGTATTTGTATTTAAATATTTGAGTTTAGGGTTTAATGTTTTGATTTTCTTCTTTGGTGTTTAGTTTATTAACAAACCAGACTATACTGCATTGTTTGTTGTTTACAATTGTGTTTTGTTTAGTTACCCCTCGTGTGTCATAGTGGTCTGATCAGCCATTATATATACCCTTGTGTGTCATTTCATGTTTAGGTCAGTTATGTTTGTTTGAGCAGTTAGTTGGTTTGTTAAGTTTGCATTCTTTGCCTGAGTTCAGTTTTGTTTCTTTGACCTCTTTTATGAGCTCAACATTTATTACTTTTGTAAATATGATTTTTGGGGGTTAAATAAATGAAAACCATATTTTTCTAATAATTCCTGGGACTCCTGTTTTTTCAACTAGGTCCCTCACAACTACCAAGAATTAAAAATAAGAATTAAAAAAACTTATTTTTACAGTTTAATTGCCGTAGTACTTAATGTGACACTTTCCTGACTTAGACAGTCCATACATCCATGAAATTGGTAGGGAGTGAATTGCATGTAATGGAATTATGTACAGCACTGTGTAAAACACTAATTTATTCACATTTTGCTTCCAAAGACCCAGACTTTCTTGTATTTTTAATGTAGTCTTGAGTGATAGTGGTCCAGGCTTCATTGCTGAAGGACTTTCAAAGTTTTTGGCTCTCATTTTCAGTCTAGTCCCTGAACTTGACCAATTTCAGAGGAATGTTTTTTGTTTGTTAAGTCTGTGTGCCAGTACAGGTAGCCTCTCGCTGCTCAGCATTCTGCCCCAGATCCAGCATAATTGATAGATTGATAACTTGCCGACAGAAGAAATAAATTAGCGACGGCCACAGATCGCTATTAGGAATCAAAGTGCCATAAACGTAGCTGAAATTGGTTGACAGCAGCAGGCCCAAATTGAAACAAGATCTTCTCTAGCTTATGGCATTGATCAATATCTGTCGCTGCGGACTGTTTTCCTCAGAGAGCTGTTTCAATTATTCTGATGCCAGCTCAATTTTCATGTCATTATGGCAGTCTGGCAATCTGTAGAATCAGGTGTGGGGAGAGAGAGAGGGGGGGATGAAAATAGTCTTATGACTCTGCATTGGAGGGATAGATGAACAGCCGAGGCTCTACGTAGTAGGAGTGTGTCCTGTTGTCATGGCAGCGACATCTTGCTCGTTTCCGTGGGAACAGCGGTTCGAAAGCTCTCCGACTGAATCCTGTTGCGGCTCTACCCCCCACCCTTCCCCACGACCACCCTCCCCCAGGCAAGAAAGAGAAGAAGAAGGAGGAGGAGAGGAAAGCGAAAGAGAGAGAAAGGAATGAAGAAAAATGTAACAGAATGGCGAACCAGCCCTCCAGCGCAGTGTATATGCCCTGGAAAAGACTGAGCATGTGGGGTTTTTTTCTCCTCTTGTATCTCACATGCTATTGATACACTTCTGAAGTGCCCTCTTCACAAGCGCAGCTCTCAGAGCTCCAAGCACCAGCCTTGGTAATTAAGCTGCCCTGTGGCGCTCACTAGTTATGACATGTAAAATGAAGAAAAGTATTAAGATTCTGCACTATTTCTAGGTCACTATATAAATTTAGGAGACAGTCACAATTTTAAGGCCTTTAAAAAGGTCAGATTGTCATCAAAGGGCTCATGCACTACACTGTTCTCTTTTGTTGAGTGCCACTTTTAATGAAATTTGAAAAACAATCATAGATCATTTTTAGATGATTATTTTCCAACCATCTGTGTATCATTTAGAACTAAACAGGCTGCTTTTGTCGCTGTGTCTTTAAGATATATTTATATATATATTTGATTTGCTGTCTTGTATTGTGCTTAATGCAACAAAAAGCAGTCTGGAATGAAACACTCCTTATAACTTCAGTCCATGCTTAAACCATGAAGGTGGAATTGGTGGATATACATGAATGAGGTGTTTTGTAACTTCACGACATGACAGAAAATAGTGAATTCATCACAGGATGTTTTTTATTGTATAGACTATATGGATTGGGTGAAACATTAACAATACACCATTATTCACATTACCTATTGCAACTTGTCAAAATACACTGTAAAAAGTTAAACAAAGCTTGATTTGAAGCAGTTTTGAACTAATGGAAATGCCTTTGCCCATCCAGACTGTCTTTCTTGCTTTACATTGTTGCAAAATATCTTATGTTATCTTATCTTGCTTGATTTCAAAGTATTTCTGAAACGTCTGTAGCACATATTTTTTGTGTGTTCTCTATGGAAAACTAAACATTATTTGATTGAGAGTGTTTAAACTTTTGCATATGTCTGGCAGAATTCAGCAGACACTCATATTCATATTCACCAGACCGCGCTGTGGTCCCTCCCAGCAAGGCCGACCGCAGCCACTCTGGTTCACGCTGAGGCAAAGCCCCTTTCATGAGGTTGCTTCTTAATTAATTCATAAATGAGCCCTACTTTATCTTACTTATCAGAACTGTCACCCGTCAGTGCAGTCGGTGGCCTTGGAAAGCCAGCGTTCAATGCAGCCACTGCTTTGTATAACAAGAGCTTCATACTGAAGGAATGAAGGAATGAAGCAAGGCGCTAATTAATTAGCAAGGTAATTTGGCCCAGATGAGATTAAGTGGCGAGTTAAGAGAATTCCTTTATTGAGCAATGCCTGCCCTTTAACTACAATCAAATTTGCCTCGCCGCACAATAACAGGAAGAGGAACAGGAGCTGAAAAGTGATTAGCTGTGATATTAGAGGCCTGTCATGTCAGGGGGTTGAGCTGAAGGTAAACATTCAGTGCACACAGACCACATGTGAGAACGGCGGGCTTGGAGACCCCACTGGGCTTTGAGGAATGTGTGGGACCCGCAAGGAAAATTAGACCCCACTGACTTCTAAAGCTGCTTTACAGGTCGACCCTGCCTCATTAATACTAACTTTATTTATCTTTCTATACAGAAAATGAGCGAACACAATTAAAAACAGTGAACAGAAATAGTTGAATTATTGTTTACTTACAGATTTCTAAATATTTTCAAGTCTCCCTGCCAAACCTATAAAAGCCCCGCTGCTCTGTGACTGGGCGATTGATGTGTGAATAGAAGTCATTTGAGAAGAAAAGCACAGATCAGGACATGCTTTTATGAACGAAACAGAACTGCTGTATAAGAATGAGCAGCACTGTACAGTCCCATTAAAACCATTAGTCATAATAGAGAGAGGCGGAGGGACAGACAGAACGAAGAGAGGGAAAAAAGAGAGGGGGGGAGGGGGAACAGAGAAAATAACAGAGAGAGGGAGGGAGTAGAGAGAAAGAGAGAAAGAGAGAGGGGGGGATGAGGCAGAGAGAAAGAAAAACAGAGAGAAACAGAGAGAGAGAGGAGGGAGTAGCGAGAAAGAGAAAGAGAGAAAGAGAGAGAGTAGAGCGGGAGGGGGAACCACAGAGAAAGAGAGAGAGGGAGAGAAAGAGAGAGAGGTATGAATAAAATCAGGGAAAATAAATGAGGAGATATTTCATCACACTCCCTCAGGAGGAAAGAAGAAAGGTGCCAGACGTGTTTTACTGTCCACAGATAGGCCTGTCCCCTCTGCTCCCTCACTCCCGGCTCTGTGTGTGTATGTGTGTGTGTGTGTGTGTGTGTATGTCCACACATCATGGGCTGTGTTGATTGGTTGGTTGCGATGCAGAATGACAGACAGAAAGGTCCTTTCAGCCTGAGGCAGGCAGTGAGATGGTGTTGGTTAGAGACAGTGCTGGTATCCCCTCTGTGCATTATTACTCTCACTCTCTTCTAGTCTTTCACCCTCACTCACTCTCATCTTTCATCCCCCACTCTTTGCTGTTTCATCTACCTGTCGCACTCTGGGTCACGTAGAGATGCTATCATGCACATCACTTATCTTAGATGTATTTGCATGTACGTGTGTGTGTGTGTGTGTGTGTGTATTCATGTTCAACTGCCTCTATAAAACGACTACCCTTTACATGCAGTCAGTCAGTCAAGACAAGTTTGGCAAGTTTGCTTCACTGCCTGTGTTTTTGCACTTGAGCCACAAGGCTAATGCAGCTAACAAGTCAAGGAAGCTTACTCACCCTTTAGCACTGTGCTAACTGCATACCTAAATCCCACACTCACCCCAAAATGTTAAGTAATCTCAAATAGACTTGCCTATGTGGTTTCTGACACTGTGTGACACACTGTTTTCTATAGACGAGGACTGAGCTATGTGCTATACAATACTTTTATAGATAGCAGCATGAGGTACTCTGTCCAAAACCATACAAATGTATAATAACTCATACAAACTGCCTCATAATGAGTCATACCAATCAGACTTTTTAATTTGACTTTTGATTTTGGGCCTGTTGTAAAGAAACACTTTTCATCAGTAACTGGTGTTACCACTAACATCAGGCACTTCTGTTTGCCTTCTTCATGTTTAGCGCAGGCTGTGAGGTAGTTCGAAGCTACATCACACACAGTGGTCATCTTTTACTCACTCAGTTAGTTACTCACATATGGGTTTATCTAACCCTACATAATCTTGATTTTTCTTTTGTGGTTAAGAAACACACTAAGAAAATGTGGATGCTAACAGGCTAGCCTGTTAACTGGCATTTGCCTACATCTTAAAAAGAAAAAACACAAAAAACCCCCATTAAAATCAACAAATAATGATTCTGATTCCTTTTCAGATTTTTTTTGCTATGCTTTTCTTCACATTAGTCAAATCTGACAGGGTTTTCAGACCTCACACATATTGTGATATATATTGGGTATTATCAGTTTTGCTTGGTCAAAAAGAATCATTGCAGATTTGTAGCCATGACTGGGTTTATATGGAGGCAAGTAAATGATTTAAGGTTTCTCAGAATGGATCTGCTCAGTTTGGAATGATGGGGATTTTAGAAGACGTGGGAATCACATTAGCAAAGACGGACAACATTATGTCAACTTTATGGCAGCTTTCAGAGTCACTTAGCATTTGCATAATGTTTTAATGTGTGTGTGAGTGTGAGTGTGATCAAGCCCCCTGCTAGGAGGGAGATGGACAGTGTGGAGATGGACGTTTGGGAATATTGATGTGAAGGACACTGCACATACAGAAAACAAGTCAAGTCAAATGTATTTTGAAAGTGCTTTTTACAACTGATGTTGTCGCAAAACAGCTTTACAGTGAGCAAGTCAATGGCGACAGAGGTGAGAAGAAACTCCCTAAAGCAGGAGGAAGAAACCTTGAGAGGAACCAGGACTCAAGGGGGAACCCATCTTTCTGTGGTCGATACCAGACAGCATTGGGGATTATAAGAATATCACTATGGAGATGATTAACAAAGAGAGGCCTTCGTGCACAGACTCAATCATTGATGAGCATTAGAGTCAGTAGTTAGCAAAGTAGTCAGTAAGAATCTGGGGCTGTAGCTTCTGCTGGTGTCTGTTGTGAATAGAAAGGGCTTTGGTATGAAGTAGTAGCACATGCAGGTGGTCCATGGTGGTCAAACTGGTCTGGAGAACAGAAGTTTCTAGTTTTCAGTAGAAGTACAAGGTCAGAGATTGTAGTTAGTACCAACAGTTTGTTGGCTTCTGTATTAGTAGTAGCTTTGGTTAGGGGGAGTACATGCAGGTGGTCCATGTTGGTCTAACTTGTCTGGAGAACAGGCATCTCTAGTTGGTATTAGCAGTACCAGCAGTTTCTGTTGGAGTCTGTGTGAATAGTAGCTTTGATCAGAGGGTGGGCTAGGTTCATCAAGTTAGGTAAATCAAGAGAAACTAAGGGTTAAAAGGGAAATTGTCCTGTTTGTTGCAAGAGTCTCTACTCTTTACACTTGATGTTGGAACACTGCTGCAAGGATTTGATTGCATTTACCCATTAGAGCATTAGTGAGGCCAGGTACTGATGTTGGATGATTAGACCTGAATCCCAAAGTCCACTCCAATCATAAAGTTATTGAATGGGCCAGCACTCCAGAGAACACAGCTCCACTGCTCCACAGCCCACATATAGATTTTGAGATTAAATAATCTTTACTAACTTAAAAACATTGCACTTTAATTCTTTTTCCATTTAATATTTCCAATAAAGTTGCCTAGAGATTTGATGGCATTTTTTAAATATGAGGCATTCTGGACACTGATGTAATTTATGTAACTTAAGTCATTTTTGGAAGTATCTACAGCTTTCATTAGTCTTTCTGGATTTTGTTTAACATTTAAAATTACTACACGTCCTACTAATTAAACTTGTGAAGCTCGACAGGAAAAGCACATTAGAAACAGTTTATGTATGGTGTTTTATAATTGAAGACTTTGATTCAAAGCTTTTTCCAGCTCCTCACTGCCTGGTTCCAGCAAACTCAGCAGCTGGATTACCTGCTACTTCAGTTTTGCTTCCAGGGCCGCTGATGGGTCCTGCTAGCTGCTGGTTTCTGGGCGGTATCCATTCTGTTCCTCTTTCATATTTGCGTCTCTGCTTTTTTGCTTTGACAGCATTTTTGGTGAAACTCTACCAGAAAATCTGCTGTGGCTTCCAGAAACCTGTGCTAATTAAAAGTCCAGTTCAAAGTAAAAATGAAACTTCTATTAGAGAAACAAGAAATTATAGTAAAAAATTACATCATTTCAAAAAAATTGATTGAATGTGTTTTTTTATAATGTTAAAGGCATTTTTTCCAAAGGCTTTGACTGCTCTTACATATGAGAACTGACACAAGCGTTGTTATACATCTCACAGCAGAACTGTAATTAGTGATGGTACATGACCGACAATGGCATGCAGCCATGCGCTACTGGAACAGCACTTGCATTCCTGCTTCTGTGTGAGGCAATTGTGCTACCCACCATTTTATCCTAAAAAGTGCCAGGGTAAACTGTGGCTGATGGCAAAAGTCAGTTGGGAAAGTTAAATGACCGCTATGGATATGCCAGCGTTGGAGGGGCAGAATTTTCCACCACCGCTCCACTGACAGACATGGAACATCTAGTTTACCATCGTTCAATGACAGACATAAGAATTCACACAGTCATATGCTTAAATACCTCAATTATATTTCAATAGTGAAATTTAATTTTAATTTAGTTTTAAATCAAGATTTCTATAGCTCTATAATGTGCACTTGTTCACTATGTAGGGCACTATGTAGTGAATCAGCCATTTTGTAGTGGTGTCTGAAGTTCCAACCGTCAATTTCACCCACTAGTTAGTGCATTCCCTGCACAACGGCAAAAAAATCCCGGCACAACGCCAAAATCTAGTGTCCAGACACTGTACACTATATGAGTACACATATACCATCATGCACTGCGGATTTACCGTGCCCTACATAGTGAACGAGTGCACTTTTCAGACACACTGCACACTACTTTTATCCCACGAATGTCAAGAAGAGGAGCAGTGTTGTGCCTGAACGCGTTCCTATTTTTCGTGAACGCTGAACTGAACGAGTCTGTTTACAACTTATGAACGCAACCGTGAGTGACGTTCACTCTCGCAAGACTGAAGGCAGTTCACGCTGTATGTTTGCAGATAGTGATTGTGGCACGTCTCCTAAAGAAGAGATATATAAAAGAATATATATATATATACATAACGATATACGATATAAAACCGAAATCGCAATACCCAGGTCCACGAACCCGTGTCGCGGTGCGAAAAAGCCGAATCGTGACACATCCCTTCCAATTCCCATAGCTGTCCTTCCCCTCTTTCACCACTAGGGGGCGAAAGTAGAACATCTGTACCCAAA
>JBBPCY010122670.1:0-17508 GCA_037974405.1 Brachyalestes nurse | reverse complement strand
TCTCAGCACTAGGGTGTAGTGTGTGTGTGTGTATGTGTAGGGTATCAGCACTAGGGTGCAGTGTGTGTGTGTGTGTGTAGGGTATCAGCACTAGGGTGCAGTGTGTGTGTGTGTGTGTGTAGGGTATCAGCACTAGGGTGCAGTAGAGTCTTCTCCAGCTCCTCCTGTCTGGAAGTTGGGGGCGATGGTGGGGGGAAGCCTCCTGGAATGAGTGAGTGTGTGTGTGAGAGAGAGCTCGAGTTTTTTTTACTGGAGTTTTTCTTTAAAGCTGTTTTGATGAACTCCTGACCGTAAAGCCCAGGCTGTGCTCTGTTCAGGCCCGGACTCCGCAGTTTGGAGTTTAGAGGAGTTTCCAGACCGGAGAGACTGAGGTGGGTGAGGTGGAGGTTTTGGAGATTTTTCCGGGTGGAAAAGGGACTCGAGCTGCGCGGTTTACCTTTCAGACCTGTTTCAGACAGTGTTAGAATTAGATTACTCGGAAGTATGTTTTAGATCATCTGCCTTGTTCATATTTAACTGGACTTTAAAGCAGGTTCTGGAGAAGTTCCTCAGAGTGTTCTGGTTCAGGTTTAGCTTTAATGCTACCGTTAGCCTGCAGAACCGAGCTGAACTGGTTTGAGAGAAGTTTTATTCCGTTTCTATTCCGTTGTCAGATGCGGAGTGTGTTCTGAGGGATCAAATGAAGGTTTCTTTGTGTGCAGATCTGCTGGATTAGCAGGGTGGAGATTATGAGACCCCATCCCGTTAGCCTCCTTATTCCAGACCCGAAACTCCTAAACCTCCTGCTCCTCTTTAAACCCGAGTCTGACCTCGTCAGAAGTTGTGGGTCTTTGTGTACTTTGTGTAAGGCCTGGTTTCAGTTTAGTCTGGAGGAGAGCTCCACTCCCTCTCCAGGCTGAGCTCTAAATTACTCCTGAGACATTTCAGAGCTGTGATTCACACCCTGCTGTGTTTCCTGCAGGTCCATCATGAGTGTGCTGCCTCCCGTCCGGAAGGATCGCATCATCTCCAGCCTGCCCAGGGTAAACCAGTCCTCAGTCCTGTTTTGTTATATACACGTTATGGACAAAAGTATTGGGACGCCTGACCTTTACACCAACAGGGACTTTAATGACTGCATTCAAATCCATAGACTTTAATCTGGAGTTGGTCCTTTTGCAGCTCTAACAGCTTCCACTCTTCTTGGAAGACTTTCCACAAGATTTTGGAGTTTCTGTGGAAATTTGTCTCCATTCATTCTGTAGCATTTATGAGGTCAGACACTGATGTTGGTGAGAAGGTCTGGATTACAATCTCCGTTCCAGTTCATCCCAAAGGTGCTGGATGGGGTTGAGGTACCAGTCAAGGAGATGTGGCCCAGTCAAGTTCTTTCACACCGAACTCGTCCAACCATGCCTTTATGGTCCTGGGGTGGTAGTGGTGTAGTGGGTAGGATACTTGCTTCTAGACCAAGAGATCATGGGTTCGAATCCTACCTTCAGCAAAACCACCACTGGGTCCCTGAACAAGACTCTTAACCCCAAGTTGCTCCTGTAGTTGGGGAATGGAAGTTGCTTTGGATAATAGCGTCTGATAAATGCCATAAATGTAAATGGCCATAGTGGAGTAAAAAAGTTATTCCTCAATGTCCACAGGATTGGAGGCATCGCATTGTCCAAAATGTCTTGTTAAACTGAAGCATTCAGATCGATCTTCACTGGAAGTAAGCCTAACCCAAAAGAGGTGTGTCCACATAGTGTAGCTTGGTATGTATACAGAGTAGGACTACTTGATTACAGTGTAGGGAAACTTAGGATTCTTTTCAGTCCATTGAGATTATTTAAGAGGGTGCAAGATTTTTATTCTAATGACTTTATACCCTGAATGAAACGGTTTTAGCACTTTTTCATGTCAGATAACAAAACTGATGCTGCAACATTGTTGATACCAATACCAGTCTCTCTTTCTCACTCATCAATAACTAAGCTGTTACTTACTCTACAGTGTGCAACAAATTTTTATTAAATTTTAGTTTCTACACCCATACAGTGCACAATTTGCCCCATCTAGAATTCTTTTGAAAAGCCAATATATCTTTCTTAGACATATTTCACACTATCTGGGTGCACAAGCCTTTATTTTGTCCTACATGGTGCACTTTGTAGGCAGTAGAGAGGCATTTGAAACCTTGCAGCTCATCTGTGTTACTGTGTTACTATTTGTGCATCTATCCTTACATGTTGTTCAAAGTTTAGTTAAGTATTTACCTATATGGGTATTTTGTTTTGCATTGTAATTCCTAATTATACTCTTAAAAATAAAAATGGTTTTAAGGTTTGGATGCACGAAAAAAGGGTTTAATTTTTTGCTAAAACCTTCAGATTATGTATCAGTTTTGTTAGGTCTCGGCATTGGTTTTGTTATGGGGACTTTTATTTTGAACTTATGGGTGTATGTTTGTGTCTTGGGTCACTGTCTTGTATTAGTTAAGTTATTGAGCTTTATGATTGGTTCTTGTATGAGTGTGTTTTGTATTTAAGTTCTTTGAGTTCTTGTCTTTGTTGCTGGTCAACCCTTTTTTATTGTATTTTTGTATTAAAAATCCATCAAACGTAACCAGCGTTTTTGCCTCGCCTCATTCCCCGCGCATGCCAGACATGACAGACATTAAAAGTTTCTTTAAATTACAATTTGAAGCGTTTTTAAATCTGGATGTGTCTATAAAAATGATTCTTCAAGTCAGCTGAAGTCAAGTTTATTTCTGTAGCCCATAATCGCATACAAAGGTCATTCAATGCGCTTTTCAGGAATTAAATATAAATATTGATAAATCAGGAAACATTAAATTTGTAGAAAGGAAAAGGTGTGATATAAGTGCAGACTTTAAAAAAAGAAAAAGAAAAAGGCAGAGAATAGTGCAGTTTTTAGCAGCTTTTTAAAGCTACAGTTTGGGCAGATCTGATATTGATGGGCAGTTGGTTCCAGCAGCAGGCAGCATGGGGACTAAACACCATTTCACCAGGTTTATTTTTGGGCTCTTTTCATCACTAGCTGAGCAGCTCCTGCAGATCTAAGAGACCCAACAGGATCATATATCTCAAATATATCAGAGATGCATTTAGCTCTCAAACCATTAAGTGAATTGTACATAATGAGTACAGCTTTGAAATCAATTCTGTACTGAACTGGGAGCCACATTATTCTCTTTAAGAATTTGACACAGAGGAAGCATGTACAGGTTGAACTTGACAGGTCCAAGAATGGATCCTTGTGGAACTCCACATAGCATGTCCATTTTATCTGATTCACAAGTGCCGATCGAGACCAAGGATCTGAACCATCTAAGGGCTGTACCTGACAGCCCAAGTCTATCTAGCAGAATGTTATGGACTAAGGCTGTGCTCAGATCTAACAGCACCCATAGATTCCATCTGATTCCATCTGTATTCAGACGAACGTCATTTAGTAACTTCGTTAGAACAGTTTCTGTACTGTGATGTTGACAAAAACATGACTGATAGTCATCAAATAAGCCATTTGTGTCTTGGTAGTTACTGAAAAACTACTTTCTCTATAACCTTGCCTAAAAAGGAAGATTAGACATAGCAATATAACTTACAGGTTACACTTCTTCAGGAGGGGTTTAATAATGCAGTTTTTTGCAGTACTGGAAAAATGGAGTACTGGAGTTAAGTGAGCCATTCAATACGTAAAACACTTTTTTAAAAACCTTGTAGGCAGAATGTCCAGGTAGTGTGTATAGGGTTTAATACGTAGCACTATTTCCTCAAGAGGTCTAGCATCCACAGAATCAAAATCAGACATGATAGAAGTTGTTATTTCTGACATAGAGTTTAAGTCGCTACTTGAATGAGTGGAACAAATGTTTTGTGTAATATTTTCAATTTTGTGATTAAAAAATATGCCAATTCATTGCATTTCATAACTGTAAGGAGCTCTGGGAGTAACTGTAGCAGGCCGATATGCTAACCTCTCTACTGTGCTAATACAGTATGAGTGTTGTTAGTGTTCTTGCTAATGATACTAGAAAAAATGTGGCTTTTATAGTTCAGTTGTGTCTGTGGAGTCTCTCTTTGAAAAATGTTATAGTCAACTAGAAGTTTAGTTTAGTGCTCATCTTTCCTGCATTCTCTCTTCTGATTTATTACTGCTATGGACACTGGTGATTTCTGCTCACCAGAAATTGTTTTGACTTTGTTGCAATAGTATCAAGGACCCTTAGCCTTTTAATGTTAAAATGACTAACGGACAGCTCCATAAAGCAGAGTTGCCGCAACAGTGATTCACTTTCTGCCTTTAAATCACATCTTAAAACACACCTTTTTAAACTTGCTTATTCTGTTTGACCCCTGTTTTAACTGATGCACTCTATTACATAATTATTCTTGTGTATTTTATCCTTTTACATATTATGTTTGTTTGTTTTTATTGTTTTACATATTGTTATTGTGCTTGTTTATTACTTTTTTACATATTGTTTCCTGTTCTTATAAGGCATCCTTGAGTGCCTATAAATAAAATGCATTATTATTATTATTATTATTATTATTATTATTATTATTATAAAGACAGCCCTTTTTGTGATATACCTTTTTGATGGCTCTAAGGCTAATTTAGATGCATGGAGAAGCTAATGAATCAAAGAAAACACAGTGATGATAGAGTCTAGACAGAATCTACAACATACAGAAAAATAATACTGAGGTTTTTACTGAGAACCAAGTCCAGTAAAGGACCACAGATTTAAGTGCTTAGGGACTTCAAATGTGTCAAATACTGCTATTAATAGGATAGTCCATGTGGGAATTAAAATCTCCCACCATAGTAAAAGATTGAAATCAGTGGAAAGCATTGACAACATTTCAGGAAATTCCAAATTTTGAAGAGCTATCCAGTGACATGTTCTCTAGAAAATAAGAAGGGCTTATTCTAAGGCATCACTCCACAGAACCCATTTTGCCACCTGTTGTTAGGAATGTAGGTCATAGAAACATACCAAAAAATGTAGATTCATGCATCATGTTTTCCTAGTAATCTGAGGCTCAATTCGAGTATTTTCTTACAAGTTACATTTCTTACAAGAGACATTATTGTTTATAGTGGATGATTAGATAATACTGTTTATATTAGTATATTAGATACATTTACAAACCCCACTGGCAGCTTTATTTGCCCAATACAGTATTTGCATGTAAATTTTGGTTATTTATTTAGGTTTTGTGAATGTTGTTTTTGCAATGTGATGTAATCTCTGAAACCCTACATTCATTGTCCTGACATGACTTAAACGCTGCATAAAAATAAGCAAAGGTTGTTGTTGCGCAGAAGGCTTCATCTACTTGTCTGCCACCATGTATTTTTGCATTGCATTTGCATAATGCACTTGTAATATGATTCTATGATGAAATGAAAAAACAGCATTGATTTTCCTTCAGGCAGTTGCCTGTATTGACTAACAAATGTTAAGACACAGAGGATGTGAAGCAAAACATTCTCCTGCTCTAATGAGAGGAAGATCAAGAAAAAGACGAGGCAGCCCAGAGTGGAGTGAAGATCTGTCAAAGCAGAAATCTCAGGGGAGATAAAAATAAAATAAAAAAAAACCTGCATCCTACATGTCCTACATGTCCTAGACTGAACAAGTGACAAGAAGACAAGAAAGAGGAGGTTGAAGATGCTCCTTACAGTCTATATAAAGAGATCCATCATCTGACTAATGTCCCCCAGGTGTCCATTGATCTTCTCCAGCCGGCAGGTAGGGTTCCAACCAGAATATTTTTGCATGTCATCAGTCACTCACACTTAAAGCTTCTCAGAAACCTAAATCTGTGATTGCTTTCTAGTTCAGGGTAAAATCAGCAGAAACGGAAGTCATTGCACATATGCAGTAAAAATTGTTTTAGCTAATGTTGTTTTAGCTAATGACCGTCGCAATGTTGTTCATATAAACTGCTTGATTTGAACTTTCCTGTATTCATGAAATGAACAAATCTAAAAGTACTTAAATATATTTGATTTATTATAATTGGAATATTTTTAGTATATTTTATATAGAGAATTGAGAAGGTACTTTCAGTGCTGCTGAGATTGCAGTAAAAATGTGTGTTTCTTGCCGACCTCAGAAGCTGCTCAAGGTTAAGATTGCCCTTCATTTGAAGTAAGAATCATAGCCCACAGGTCTGTCCCATTACAGGTCTGTCCCAATACAAAAACAGGTCTGTCCCAATACAAACACAGGTCTGTCCCAATACAAAAACAGGGCTGTCCCAATACAAAAACAGGTTTGTTCCAATACAGACACAGGTCTGTCCCAATACAGGTCTGTCCCAATACAGACACAGGTCTGTCCCAATAAAGACACAGGTCTGTCCCAATACAGGTCTGTCCCAATACAGACACAGGTTTGTCCCAATACAAATACAGGTCTGTCCCAATAGAGGTCTGTCCCAATACAGACACAGGTCTGTCCCAATACAGGTCTGTCCCAATACAAACACAGGTCTGTCCCAATACAAGTCTGTCCCAATACAGACACAGGTCTGTCCCAATACAGACACAGGTCTGTCCCAATACAGACACAGGTCTGTCCCAATACAGGTCTGTCCCAATACAGACACAGGTCTGTCCCAATACAAACACAGGTCTGTCCCAATACAGGTCTGTCCCAATACAAACACAGGTCTGTCCTAATACAGGTCTGTCCCAGTGGTCACACAGTATGATGTACGTTGTAAATATGAGAATTTGGCTGCTGTAAGGATTGTTGGCATGAGATTAAAACCTAAGTAGTGGAAGTGACATTAGCAGGAATTAAATCTGAACAAACACCTTGAAGATGCATGACAGACATAGATTTAAGCGTGTACCTCTGATGTCCACTTGTGATGTATTTTTAAACCAAATGTAAACAGGGTCTCTGTCTTGGTTGCTCCTTGAGTGTTTAAATCTCATCTTTGTTAATACCTGGCTCATCATATATCTGTACCAAAGCCATTTAACAAATTTAACCGGGTTTGTATTGTGTAGCCTGCATTGTCTGTTCTATTCTGCCGCTACTGTTCTATTCAGCTGTGTTTGTTGTAAAGTATTTGCCAACTCAGATATTTTCTTAGATAAATCAGATGACGTGAGTTGGCTACTGAATAACAACAGCTGAAAGAACACCTGATTCACTGAAATGGTGGGAAACAGGAGTTGACTTGGAGACCTAGTACAGTGTAATGTACAGTTAGAATGACCAATGATGGTCTTATAAGGTCGTAATACACAGACGTCTTTCTTCTTCGTAATGCTGCTTACCATTAAAATGTCAAACTAAAAACTATATCATTTAGTGAACATCATGAAAGAGTAGATCTTAATTTGTCAACTTCTGCACATTTCAAATACATGCTTAACATGAACAAGACTAACAAGTCTGTTTTGATTTCAGGTTGACTTTGTTCTTGAGAGCAGATAATATGCATGTACAAAGTAGGCAATATGAATAACATTAAAATTTAAATGGGCATACAATTTTAAACAGTATTGTCTGGAATTTATTCAGCTTTTTGGTTGAAAATGGTTTATTAAAATCAACATCACTTATTGCATGTAATTCTAGGAAAATTTGCATTGCAGAATAATCTCATTTATGATATGTGAGGTGATGCATTAAGAAGAATCACTTTAGCACACCCATTGAATCTTAACGTCCTAACATTTCCCTGGAATGAATTCTCCGCTCTTTTCCCTCCCTTCAGTTTGGGTTTGGTTACGATGCCACTCAGACCCAGCAGCTCCATTACATTACTGATGGTTCCCGTTATTCTGGCTCTGGTACAAGCCACTATGCTCATCAATCATTCTAAGAGTGTATGGCTTCCCAGATAGTCTTACCTGAGACATGAGGCCAAACATGTCCCCAGAAAAATGGAGAACAGGGCTACTTGACTTTCATATAAGAACCAAAATGCATACCAATAACTCACATGAAATATAACTATAGCCTTGTTGAAACACAGAGATATATTACAGTGGTTTTTGAATGACTGACTACTATAATAATAATAATAATAGCCTATTTTATAATATAACATTTGACATCCCTGAATTAGAAGGGGTTGCCTGGCATTGACAAGGAACCCAATTATTCTAAATTGCTTTGATCTCCTGAGGAATATAGTGGAAAGGGAACAAATATGCAAAATCTCATCACTTTTCATGCAGGGTATGTTAACTTCATCGGAACACATTTAAATGCAGCGTACGGCTTAAAATTCTGAAACCTGTCAGCTATACTGGTGCATTTCGTTAAGTATCTTTTCACTTCTATCCCTCTGTAACAGTCCTGGTATGTGCTGTATCTCCATTCCAACTGAAATGCTAATGAATGTGTTATTTCTTTTAAAGTGGCTATATCTTGTCTTTCTTTACCCGATTTAGTTTATTTAGTTTTTGATGTATTATTGTTTAGTTCGTTCCTGATTTTTGTGGGTGTATAGTTCTTAAAGACATTTACCGACCTCTCTTTTTCCCCCCTCTTCTTCTTGTGACCCTGTCTGTAAGTCTGATACGTGTAAACGACGCCCTTTCTGACGGGACGCCAGCAATTGTGCATCTTTAAAAAACAGTTCTTATAACATCAGTCCTTCCTCATAACTTTCCTTACAACTTTGAAATTTCACTAAAAAGGTGAATCGGCTAAACAGTGACTCTCTCTCTCTCTTTTCTTTTTTCTCATGTGTACACCCACACACACACACACAGCTGGACATCTGGCAGCCCTAGAGGTCAACTTACATCTCCTGTTATTTAAGTGGTTGACCCAGAGTCAGACTGCCCTTCAGGAGAGAGCACAGAGAGCACCTGATGGCACCGCTCATTACTGCAAAGCCTCAGGTCTCCAATCACTTCAGTGGTTGCAGGTGACACAACAGTGACCCAGAGCCAAAAAACAATCAGAAACCTCTAATCAATAAAACTGCTGTCCAAAAGATCTACCCTCAAGTGTTGAAGTGACATGCGCTTCAGTTAACTGTTAAACCAATGAATTGAACTTCATTGACTGATTTATTGAACCATGTATGTCTTTGCAGTATGATATAATCAATATGCAAATTGTTTTTCACTATCATGTTAACCCTGATACCACCAAGGTGGTGTGTAAGGTTCAGTAAAGTTCTTTTAAAAATTGCATTTAAAAATGCATGAAAAAAGAACTGTTTTTATGCTGCTTTATTCAGGGTTCTGCATCAAGAAGTATGACATCAGGAATGGTTTAATCTCAGGAAAACTGACAGATTTCACAATTTTGTGTTCGGTTTGTGTTTCTTACTGCAATACTCAGCATGTTTATGCAGATACATCATGAGAATACATCATCCTTGTGTGTCAACCAGTCCTGATGTTCTCAATGAAAGATATTCTTATCGGAGAGAACTAATTGGTACGAGTGCATACCCCAATAAGAACATGAGAAAAAAAATAACCACTAACAGATAATAAGCCCAGAAATAACCGATTACAGCGAGTGGCTAGCCACACCCACACACACACACACACACACACACACACACACACACACACACAAAACGAAGAAAAGAAATACCAACAGAAATACAGGAGCGAATCCACTTTCGTTGCTCGTAGGTCCTCTCCGTCAGTACAAAACAAAACTAAACAAGGAGAATCTCCACTGGTTACTGGAGCCTGGGCCGTGAAGGCCAAGCTCAATCACTCCTGATGATAATAATAATATATAATAAAGGGGCGATCCATTACACATGCACAGGCAGTGGCATGTGTATAGTTCTCCATAACATTGCCACTGTTTAAAAATAAAGAGCACTATGCCAACTGCTGATGCCACTTTATATAGAGGATGTAACTGCACAGGAAGACTCATCGGATAGGCTTTCACAAACACATTTTTCACATTTTTTTAAATTTTTTGACTTTATTGGCATTCTCCCTGTCCTAAAAATGTTTGGAAAAAAAAGTTACAGATGCTAGAGACATAGTGACACAGTCACAGTCAAAGTGTACTGTACTGACATCTCAGCTACATGCATGTATACAGATGAGATGGTATGGCTCCAGACTTTACAAAATATAAAAAGAGTAAACATGTCTAAATAAACTCTAAACTAGAAGCAAACATGCAGTTTGGTACAAGAATGTGCAATATGGTACAAGGTCAATATTGATCAAAGAGTGGTTATTATATGGCAAGGAACTGGCCACCTATTGATCACTAAGTCTCTACAATATTGATCAAAGGGTGGTCAGTGTATAGCAATATACATTTTTATCATGTTCCAGTTTTAAGGTTTAAGGTTTTTTTCATTATTATTATTTGTAGCATTTCTGCCAGTTAAACTCAATCATATTCTTACAGACGTAGTCAGATCCAGCCGAAACACAGAGAACAATCATGGCATCATTAGTTTTATAAGCAAAGTGGCTCCTTATTGTCACGTGTGAACACATCCTTGCTCAAGGGTACCTCAGTGGTCCTGGTCCTAGCAGTCCTGGGATTCAAACCCACAGCCTTCTGATCACAGGGGCAACTCCCGAACCAGTACGCCACCAGCTGTTATATTGTTTTCATAAATATTCCTTTTAATAACAAAGAACTACTACCCTTTGGGTTCTCTGCGAAGTCTGAGTGGATGTGGCCATGGCTGGGGAAGAGTGACTGATTAAGCTCCTCCTAAAAGACAATACATCTTTGTTCTCTTGAAGGATTATTGTCAAATGTATAACTGGAAATATTAGCTCATGCCGTTTTGTCATCTATAGCTAAACTTTTGTTTGCCATTAAAGTACAAGTGATGAACTGATGAAATACATTAAACTGCATGTGTGACATGGTATCCTCACCAAAACCATATTGAAAAAAAAAATTAAAAAGAGAACTGTTGTGTCAACAAAAAAGCGCTGATAAATCTATATAACTACAATCAATCAGTACTACACTTACTTCTACCTAAAGGTCAGATGAGTGGCATGCTGGTGGCTGGAGATCAATAGTATTCATGTCATCTGTGTGTAAGACTGGCCTGTGAGGACACTTCACTGCCACCAAGGTCAGAACTGACTGCCCCCTTGAACCCCTTCCATTATGGACCTTCCTCTATTGGGCCACTCCTCTGAACAGTGTAGCAGCAGGTGCCCTCCTTCATGTTTCATTATATGAGTCCTTATTCTGTTTATTTTGAACACATGAATATATGAATAAGTATAGGCTACACAACACATTTGTAGTGAGTATTAACTATTAATACACACCAATTGGTAGCATATTTCTTTATATTTCATCCCTAATCCTTCATTTTACAATCGACAGGCATCTCATTCACCGCTATAGTACCGTTAAGCCAATCAGAGTATGTCAGCCCTGTTAACTCAAGTTTAATCTGAGTAAGTCGAACTCCCTTCAAGGTAAAGCCCTCTGATCAATAGGCTAATAAATACAATCAAGTAAACTCAAGTGAATAGAAGGACACATCCTCTACAGATCACACTTTTTACTTCAACGCACAATTACTGTTTATTTATTGTTTATTCATATTTGTATCCAATATTTTTAATTTTTATAAATAATTATACATATTTTTTGGAATATGTTTGGAGAAAAAAGTCAGAGTGCTGTCTGTAGACGTGTTCTTATTTCCACCCAGCATGTAATTTAGTTGGAGTTCACTGTTGATTGTTCTAATTCTTAACTATAACTGTGTGTGTGTGTGTGTGTGTGTGTGTTTGTGTGTGTGTGTGTCCATAGTGACATACAACCTGTCATTAAGACACGGTATACCAAGAGCTGTCTGCAGTCATAAACATGTCACAGTGCTTTTAACAAGTCAGTGGCTACTAAAGTAATGTCGTGATTGAATCTGAAACCTTAAATCATTGTAAATCAAATGTATTCTCTCACATTTTTAGTGGATTACTGGAAGAAGAGAGGCGTTTGCCACCTCCCCCCTTTTTTTCCGCATTTCTCCTCAGCTTAGATGTGAGTGGACAGTTAGAAGAGGTCTGTTTGTGGCTGCCTGAGGCAAAGCCTGGAGCTGGCTGTCTGACTACCAGTCCTATCCTGCTTCCCCGCTCCCTTCTCTGGCCTCAGGCCTTTTCATCTGCTGCCCCTGCTTTGCTAGATGTGCTCTACTGGCTCTTCCTCCCTTATTATGTAAGCCTGAGCCTGGGGACCTGTACAGTTGTACGGTGTTCCGGTTTGCTTTTCTACAAGCATCTGCTTGCTGTCACAAAGCTTAAGCACCGAAGACTCCTCTCTGCTCAGTGCTCTCAGAGCTGTCCAGCTGATGGAGTCCTAATTGGACACCTGCAAATAAGGTAGACCGAGTCACAAAAGAGGCAAGTCATTTATAGCAAATGACACAGCACACGATGAGAGGAGGCTTTCTTCTCCAGGATTTGGCTAAGCAGTGTCATTTATCATGTTTTGTTGAGGCTGAACTGAAGAGATTTTGACCTTTTATGGGCTGTGCTCAGATGCTGTTAGATGAATGGGGAGTTTATTACTGGGCCTCACAGCTTCAGGCTCTTGCTGGGTATTTTTTATTTATTTTTTTTGTTACAATGGGTGATGGACAGCAGCGGAGAACTAAAGGAAAGGGCTTTAAATTAGGGATGAAGGAAAGAACCAGGGAGGATTTGTAAGCAGTTCTGGGTGTTTGTGTGCAATTCTTTTTCTATATTTTTCAATGGGAATTTTCTGCTATATTCTGTTGCATAGCACTATATCCCTCAGCCTCATCAGTCTGATAGGAGTTTGTGTTTTCACCCCTTACTAAAATATCTGACACGTATTATGCACACACATCATACACTAACTAACAGTCAACCTATACAGACCTAGCCAGGGCTATAGGCTTAAATTAGGAGTGTCGAATTAAAGCGTTAATTATGATCAATTAATCACAGAAAAATTATCTTTAATTTTCTAAAATTATCTTTAAACATATCTTTAAGCCGCTCCAGTGTTCTGTCAAAACATGCTACCCATCGAATTGTGCTACAGGGCCCCTCTGCAAATGTGCAGTTCCACAGTCTTGGGATACTGTGCCACGCCCATAAATGTGCTTGTAGCCGGATTTGGTTCTATCATTGTTCCCTCAGGATATTAGGTCATAATTTACAACACATGAAACAGTTGCAGAAACAGTTATTAAATAAAAGAGACGTTAAAAGTCTGTAATGTTGATTATTCATACACTCAATTGCCAAAATTCATTCAAATTTTGAAATACCTTTACAGGAAAAATGTGTGTGATGAATTTAGATTCAGAGAGCTTGTAATGAGTTGAATAATTTTTTTATTGTGTGACACCCTTAGCTAAAATATAACCAACCAATCAAATTACAAACTCGCGTGGAAACAGCAATTATGTCCAGTCAAAAGCTTCAAAAGTGATTGGCACCCAAATATGTTTAGCTGTTTCCATGTTATTGTATATCTTTGCGTATTTGCAAGAGAGAGAGAGAGAGTGTGTGCGTGTGTGTGTGTGTGTGTGTGTGTGTACGTTCTCAGTAAAAGGATCAATCACACTACTTATAGAAAGATGAGAGGCTCTGAAGGACACTGTCATTTGTGTGTTGTCCACAAGCTCTTCCATCATGCCCTGCTAAAGGGCCACCACTCCTAACACTTCAGATTTGCATGTCCTCCATCAGACTCATGACACAATTGTTCCCAACAGTCCTCTCATTTATGCACACACAACAACATGATGATTAAGAGCTTGGCATACAATTCCATACAAGCCACTGCTTTCATGGCCTCAACACAAAAAGAATACAACTTGAAATCAGACCAGATTTAATGGTCAATGCAGCAGCATAGCTTTTAAATCAAGCCATCATTTGTTTCCATGGAAATGCTTGTGAAATGAGGTCAGAGCACACGTTTATTATTTTGGCCTGAGGTCACACAAGTTTGAAATGGTTCCATTTCATCTAACTTGTCTCATCAGTTCTTGCTATGTTTGCAAATGTTAGCAACTGTTTAATTTTGACCTGTTTAAAAACTGTTCTCAAAGTTTAGATGTGTTCAAAAACAAAAGAATTTCTTACCAGGTAAGCTCCTGCTACAGAACACATTACTACTACTACTAATTTGAATACTACTACTACTAATAATAATAATGATTATAATAAGTAGAAGAAGAAGAAGAGGAAGAATGTACCTAAGATGGTGGTGCACTAATTAAACCTAGCTGTTTTAACGACGTCCGGTTCTAAACGAGAACTCTGAACTCTGTTTAAGTCGTTAGAGTAGATACAACACCGAGCTAAAACTATAAAGATCTCCCCCTCGCTGTGTGTGTGACTGGATTCTCTTTCGTTACTGCCAGCTCTGTGCTGCTTTTTTTAATACGCCCATTTTCTGGCAAATCCCGCCTCTTTCGGCTGCAATTGGCTAATAATATGCCGACTTCTGTGCTCGGATTGGCTAATTTTATACAACACAGCAGATAACCAATCCTGGCGAAAGTAGCGTGGGACTACGAGCCAATCATGGCCATAAAAATTTTCAAAAGGGCCGGATCCGGCCAGCGGGCCACCAGTTAAATAGGCCTGCCCTACAGTTTGCATATCATCCGAACCGCTCGATGGATGATCCCATCACCACAACCATCCTCAATCGTCTGGACAAAAAGAACACATACATGAGAATGCTGTTCATAGTCTTCAGTTCAGTATTCAACACCATCATTTCTCACCATCTGATAGGGTAGCTGAAACTGCTGGACCTGAACACCCCTCTCTGCTGTTGAATCCTGGACCTCCTGACTTCAATCAATCAGGATCAGGAGCAACATCTCCAGAACCAATATGCTGAGTACAAGGGTCACACAAGTTGTCTGATGATATGACCATGGTGGGTTTGATCAGTGGCATACAATGGCTAATGAACTGGTGCAGAGCCAACAGCATTTGAATGTGGATAAAACAAAAGAAATGGTCGTTGATGTCAGGGGAAAATGCTGTAATCACTATCACTGAAAATTAACGGCTCTTCAGCCGCATTTGTGGAGAGCATCAAGTTCATTGGTATTCATATCATGGAAAACCCCACAAGGACCCTCAATACCAGCTCCACTGCCAGGAAAGCCCAGCAGCATCTGTACTTCCTGCTGAGACTGAAGAGAGCGCACCCCCCTCTCACTATGCTCTACAGAGGGATTATAGAGAGCATTATCTGCAACTGCATCCTTCTGTGGTGTAGAAACTGTACAACATCGGATAACAAAACCCTACAGAGAATAGCAAGGACTGCTGAAAAAATACTCCTGAGCTGTGTCCGAAAAGTGCACTTGTTCACTTGTTCACTCGTTCACTACATAGTGTTTGCTATATAGGGGGCTAACTAGTGAACAAGGGGTGGTGACGTTTAGCAAATTTCGGACACTCGGGATGTTACTGTTGCTTAAATAGTGCGTCGGATCTTGGCAATTTATCTCTGTTGCATAAACACACGTCTCGTCTCTCCAGTTCAGACACAGCCCGCACATGAGGCGGGGTCTGGTGGACACGGTGACAGATAGATCCATCCAGGGGCTACTACCAGAGCTGGACTGGCCATCGGGTATACCGGGCATTTGCCCGGTGGGCCGATGTCAATTTTGGGCCAGCCAGGTAATTTTGGGCCGGCGCGGAATCCCTTCTGCCGGTCCGGATCGGGGACCACCCCCACCCCCAGACTGAATCTTCTCCGTTTGAAGCCCCACTTTCCCCCCGTCTCTCCTCCCTCCGCCTCGCTCCTCTTCTTGACTTTTGTGGGATAACAGTAGTGTACAGTGTGTCCGAAAATTGCACTCGTTCACTATGTAGGGCACGGTAAAAGAAACCCGCAGTGCATGATGGTATATGTGTATTCATGTAGTGTACAGTGTCTGTACACTAGATTTTGTCGCGTGGCGATTTTGTAGTGCACTAACTAGTGGGTGAAACTGACGGTTGGAATTTCGGACAACACTACAAGATAGCTGATTTACTACATAGTGCCCTACATAGTGAACAAGTGCACTTTTCGGGCACAGCTCAGAAATTGTATTCAAACCCCCAACCCTAGAGGTGTGGAATGAAAGAAATTACTACATTAAAAATGAACGAAAATGTACCAGCATACTTCCATTTTTCACTGCCATTCTCACTAGTGAGAGCTGATTGGCTGGTGAGCTGAGCAGCTCATTGGCTGTTTGCACTCACTGACGTCATGAACGTCCATAAGTCACTGTTAGAAAGTCTTCAAAGTGGAGCTGAACAGCGTTTTTACGCTAAACTTCGACACACAAATGATCTACGTAATGTAGCCAAGGTAATTATCTAAATGATTCATATTTACATTTGACATATTTACATCTTCTGAGTATATAATGATCCGATGTACATATGATCACCTTTTTTTATTACTTCTGCTTCTACTTAGTGATTAATTAGGTCGTCAGCTGCCCCGAAAACAGATAATTTTTTTCACCAGTGTCAACATTCCCATTTCAACACAAACTGCAGTCGCTGAGTGTTATTGCGGTTTCAGTTACAGTGGCACTCTATTTTCTATTGGTGAAACAGTAAATAACATTCATTTATCAAGAGTAGAGCGCTTCGATGTGTAGTTTGCCAGTTTGTTGCTTTGCAATAACCCAGCTGTCAGTAAAACAAGCTCATAATAGGGGGGGATGCTCCAAATAACAGTTAACATGGTGTATGCCTCAAAACCTGTTATGGTATTCCTGATGTACGCTGCTAAACTGCCAGTGCTGACACCACTCGCACCTCCATAGCCTATTTGCCTCTGCGTGTGTTTGTATGTGTGTTGGGATCAATACTGAACCGACCTGCCACTCCTTACTAACAAGGTAGGATATAGACAGATAGAGCAACATTACGGAAGCTGAAATGCAGGCGGAATGTATTGCAGCATTGGCCTAGATACAGTAAACCTTAGGCACAGGCATATCATGCTTTCATTACATCAACACATTCTTTAAGGTTTATTATGGAAAACTGTTTTGAAGAGCGAATGGTCCTCTTTTAAATCATGCTTATCATGCTTCATCGCAAAGTCAAGGTGACAAAATAATGTCCAGACCTCTGATATCGAAAAGACTACAGTTGTCATAGCCACCATTATCCTGATGGATGAACAGCTTTTGTTAAAATGCTTAACTGTCCTGCCCTTCGGCATAAGTGTGCCTTGAATACACCACATATAGCGCGTCAAACTATGACTCAGCTCTGGCATTACACTGTAGGAAATAATGCATGAAGAAGTGCTTACAGCGGATGTGTCAAAGAATTCCTTTCATTCATACACCTTATTGACAAGAATATTGGGAAGCACCTCTCAATTATTGAATTCCTATGGCCCCTTACTTCCAGTGAAGGAGAATCTTAATGCTTCAGTAGACCAAGACATTCTGGACCGCACCATGCTTCCAACTTTGTGGACCCAGTTTGGGGAAGAACCTTTTCTATTCCAGCAGGACTGTGTCCCAGTACACA
>JBBPCY010122617.1:0-17511 GCA_037974405.1 Brachyalestes nurse | reverse complement strand
ACACACAAACACACACACACACACACACACACACACACACACACACACACACACACACACACACACACACACACACTCTGTCTGTCTCTCTCTCTCTCTTCCTGGGATCTTTGTCTCTGTGTGTTTGGGAGGAATCACCTGCTCCAGTCAAACACACACATAATCTCGTATCTACACCCGTCTCACTCGGCCTTGTACTCAGCAGCAATTTGTCAAACATGCTTGCAAGCCCTTCCTCCACACACACACACACACACACACACATCACTCATACACACATACACCTATATTCTGAACAGCGTGTGTGTGTTAGATGTTGTACAGCGCTGTCTCTGTACCCTGCAGGATATTCACACATCTTTTTGGGCTCTCTGCCTTCTCAGCACAGCGGGAACACTGCAGAAATAAACATGCCAAGCTTCTTTAGAGTAATGTCATAAAAGAACCACCTAAATAACCTTTCAGTGGTATTTCAAAGACCATGGCACAGTGACCCAACATTCTTTAGAGAGCACCACACATCATCATTCTCTACCAGACACCATCATTCTCCATCCAAACAGCACTGTTCTCAAACAAACACCACCATTCTCCACCAGTATTTAACATTCTTCACCCAAACACTATTCTTCTTTATAAAAACACCATTATTCTCCAACATTCTCCACTTAAACACCACCATTCCCCACCAAACACTATTATTCTCCACCAGAACACCATTGTGCAACAAACACCATTATTCTCCATCATTTTTCATCCAAACACCACCATTCTCTAACAGCACCACCATTCGGGGCAGCTGGTGACCTAGTGGTTAAGGCGCCCTGCAATCAGGAAGATGTGGGTTAATTTCCCACCAAACACTATAATTCTCCACCAAAACACCATCATTCTATAACATTGTCCAATATTCTTCACCCAAACATGACTACTATGCAATAAACACCATTATTCTTCACCATTCTCCACCCAAACACCATCAGTTTTCTGTTTAAACATTCCTCAGCTGAACACTATTGTTCTCCAAAAACCACTACCATGCTCCAACCAACATCAACATTCTCCGACAAACACCATCATTCTGCCAAACACTATTATTCTCTAAAAGCTCTACCATTCTATAACAAATATCAACATCCACCTACAAACACCACCATTCTGCCCAAAATACTACTATAATGGTGAAATGAACCAGTGTAAATAGAGGAGAACCATATTTGTAAATGAGATGTTGCACATGTGTGGGACCTTCTCAAAGTTTAAAGAACTTTTTTCTACAGCCTATGTGTTTGAAACTAGAAGTGTTTAGGAACCTTTTTAAGAACACTTTATCATTTAGTGGTTTGTTTTGCCATGTGCTTTATAAGCAAATGTTTTCTAATGTTGTAATGTAAATGTGGTTACTGTGTGTGTTTCCTGCCTGGCACAAAAACGGCACTGGCTGAGATTTTTAGTCATATTTGCATCTGAAATGTTCGGAGGAACATATGTTATCTTCAGCTTGCCCACGCGCTAATGAATTATTAATCTAAACAACGGCACAGTGTTCTTCTGGGCTGAAATTATTCCAGCTAATCAAACTTTTGCAGAATGATCCACTTTACATAAAGCCACACTGCACACACACACACACACACAATTATAAATAACTTGTTGATAAAAACATATGTACTTCCACAATATAAGTAAAGGGAAAACTTCAGAGATGTGAAAATAATGGACCTTTATCTATTTATGGTGGCTTTCATTTCGCACCTTATGTTATACTCCAGGAGAGTATAAGAAAACACTTGGATGTCTCTTCACACTGTTTTGGCCAGCCTACAAATTGGACCACTGCATGCTGTTCGCTCAAATAATGATTGCTTAGGTTTTTATGTCGATCCAAAAAGAGAGGATAAACAAACAAATTGCAGTTAGACAAAACAAGACAAGGAGACTTGTGGTTGTGGTTGAAGTCTGTAGTGTCCGACTGTGAAGGGGCTCTAAAAAACGAGCAGAGAAACCTGAAAGAGTTTAAAACAGGCTGGCCTGGGAGAGACCACAGAGTCTGTGTTTAAAACATTTCAGAGCTACACCATCTGCTCACAGCACATAAACCCTGTACAAAAACCCTTCAGTACATCATTACTGAGAAATAACTCACACACTACGGTGACACACACAGCAAGTTATTACAGCAAAAAGTACTCCGATCGTTCTACAGAGTGGGTTTTCATTTCAGAGGGGTATAAAGCCCCCCAGCATTGGGCTGTGGAGTGATGTACCACCATCCAATACTTTTTGGAAGAGCTGGAGTGGCATTAATGATCCAGAACTAATTATCCAACATCCAAACCACTATTTGTTTTAACAAGTAAACTACTTCAGCAGTAATTTTATTTACTTATCAGTATTATTTATATCCACCTCATGTATGATCACAGCATTTTGTTTATACAGCATAGCACACTTCAAACTAAACATTTGTAGCATATTTAGTGAGTTATATTGACATTGTATCATATTTTATATTATTATTTTCTTTACTGGTCTAAAAACAGACCATGAAAAAATAAAAGCTCACTAAAACAAAAGCAGCTCTGACAGAAAAACCTTCTGCTGGTTTGACTGCCTGGACGCCGTTTTCGAACGACCAATATCAAAAATGCTGATACGCTGGAAAATTGTAGTGTGCTACAATTTCCATGCCATCACAGTACAGTTTAGGAAGAGTAAAGTTCCTGTTTACCTGTAGTAAGTCCTTAGTGCTTCTGTGACTGTGCAGTTGTAGCGTAAGCGATTTTCTCCAAAATCAATAAAGTTTTCTGATTCTGACCTCACTAATGCTCTTGTTGCTGATTGCCATCAAATACTCACAGCACTGTTCCAACATGTAAACTTCCCAAAAGAGTAGAAGACACTACTGTTTATAGTCTACAAACTTTTGGACAGTTTAGCGTGCAAACCAGGCCCCCTCAGAAAAGCACCTGATGCATTCAGTTTCTAAGGTAACACATCTGGAGAGAGAGAGAGAGAGAGAGAGAGACAGACACAGAGAGAGAGAGAGAGAGAGAGAGAGACAGACACAGAGAGAGAGAGAGACAGACAGAGAGACAGAGAGAGAGAGACAGAGAGAGACAGAGAGAGAGAGAGTATGCTTTTATGTGATGAGGGGTTACAGGAGTACAGTTTAAACATGGCTGTTTCTATGACGACCCATGAAGCTGATTAGGTGTGTGGCAGAAACTCTGCAGGCCCTCACTGCTGAAGGTACTTTTGGACTTTATTCAAATGTCGACCTCTGCTCTGCTGTAATTACATACAATACACTTACTGCCATGAAAAACATGAAAACAATAACTGTGCTGATGTGATTTACAGTAAGTACCCTACAGCCAGTAAGCAATTGGTGTGCTGCCCCCTTTGTTAACCTGCCACCCCCTCACCCCCACCCCTTGGTAACAGAGAGAGTGCAGGGGGGCAGAGGGCTTGTTTAGCTGAGTATGTTAGTCTAGTCTAGTCTAGTCTGACTCATTGATCCTTAATCTGTCTGAGGTTCTAAGAATCTATGGCCCTGACCATGACTCTGAAATATCCGTAGCCTAACAGTTATCATAAATCCATGCCGCTGTCTGTGGTGCTGAAGGAGCTGAAGCTGCTATTTAGCCTCTACATAATTTGAGATAAAGTTAATGCTGTCAAAACTGCTGTGTATTTCTGTCCACTGTGTTGTTGTAACAATTTCCCACCAGTTTCTTGTCTTATCTTATCTTAATAATATCAGGAAATGGGCTAGGCCTGTATCATGTACCTGCAGTCATTTAGAAGCAGGTTTGGATGCATGCAACAACAACAAACAGACGCAAAAGTGTCCTTGCCTTTTTTTTACTGCTTAAATAAAATCTTTGTGCTGGAAATGGAGTGTTTATTTGATGGTACAATGTAATAGTTATTTATTTGAGAAAATGGTTATATAGACCCTCAAAAATCAGCCAAGAATCAAGGAGCATAAAATAGGCTTCCTTCTGAAAAACTAGTCCTCTTAACCCCACTCCACCTTCGTGTGCGGTTAGGGGGAGGGCGCTTCCGAGGGGAAAAGTGACAGGAAGATGGGAGGAGGTCAGAGGCACACATGGAAGGAAAGCAGTGAAAATTACCACTATTTATTTTTCAAAAAGAATAACACGCACGCACCTACTGCACCTACTAGATTTAACTATACCCCCGTGGCCATTTTATCAGAGACAGCACCCATATAGCTTTACAGTATGGTCATTTTATCAGAAACACCTACCTATACCTCATGAGCCTTTTACCAGAAACACCTACTATTTAGATTTACCCTCATGGCCAATTTATCAGAAACAGCGACCATACAACTTTATCCACATGGCCATTTTATCAGAAACACCTACAATATGGCTATATGCTAATGGCCATCAGACACACCAACTATATTGCCATAACTCCATGACCATTTTATTTAAAATGCTTTCCATGTAGCTTTACACACATGACCATTTTATCAGAAACGGCTACCACAAAGCTGTAACCCATGGCCATTTTATAAGAAACACCTAGTATGTAGCTATTTTATTGTGGCTATAGCACACAGAAAAGTGCTTTAGTTGAAGAGCACTTGTGTTTTAAAGCTGCCTTAGTGAGCAAATCCTGAGGATACAGAGAAAACACCCACGCTAACACATCCTATCATGCATTTACTGTAGATGATCATTTTCATTATGTGTTGATTGGTGTTTTAACCTATGAATCTGGTTCTTAAAGCCGTACTGTGTGAACTCTGTTTTTAGTAAAGTGAGCCGGTGGAGGCTGGAGTTGTTCTGCAGGTTATTGATTGCTGCTTCCTGCATCTTTCAGAGAGAGCCTTTCTATCAGATTTACAGCACTTCAGGTTTCAGGAGCTAAAAAACACTCCATTACTGTAAAATCACAGCGTTTAAAACACTGTCTTATCTTATCGCCACTCAGTGAATCCATTAAACCTCAATTTCCCGTGGCTGTGTGTTTATTCTACTTTAGGTTGGTTGTGATGTATCTTTAAGGCTGAGGTGTGTGTGGATTTTATTGAACACAGCAGGTTAGAATATCTTACTGTCAGTGTCATACTTAGGGATAAACATAATAATTAATTAATATCTTAATTGCAAAATTATTAATGACACCCTCTGTATTTTCTAAGCTGGACTCACTGACCCCTCTGTAATAGTCCAGACTGAAGCCCTGCCGCAGTGTGTTGTTCTAATATAATTGGTTATTGCTGTTCCTCAGTTTTAAATTGCTTTTAAATGGCTTTTAAAGTGAAATCTTCAACACCTAAAGTGGACTAAGCTGGGCAGTGCTGGTGGGAGACCTGTGGACAAATGAATCAGCAACAAACTATTAAAAGCAGCAGCAAAATCTCCAGTCCCACACAAGATCTCCCACTGAAACAAGAATCCACAAGTTGCCTGAAAGCGAGTGTATACTGTATATATATATATATACACTCGCCGGCCGCTTTGTCAGGTACACCAGTTTAATTGCTTGTTAACACAAATAGCCAATTGCATGGCAGCAACACTAGACATGGTGAAGACAAGTTCAAAGCACACATCAGAATGAGGAAGAAAGGGGATTTAAGTGACTTTGAACTTGGCTTGGTTGCTGGTGTTAGAAGGGCTGGTCTGCGTATTTCAGAAACTGCTGATCTCTACTGGGATTTTCATGCACAACCAACTCCAGGGTTTACAGAGAAAGGGCCGAAAAAGAGAACATATCCAGTGAGCGGGGGGTTGTGTGGACGAAAATGCCTGTTGATGTGAGATGTCAGAGGAGAATGAGCCGACTGGTTTGAGATGATAGAAAAGCAGCTCAAACAACCACTCGTTACAACCAAGGTATGCAGAATACCATCTCTGAATGCACAACACATCGGACCCTGAAGCAGATGAGCTACAGCGGCAGAAGACCACTCTAGGTGCCACTCCTGTCAACTAGGAACAGGAAACTGAGGCTACAATTTGCACAGGCTCATCAAAATTGGACAACACAAGATTGGAAAAACTTTGCCTGGTCGATAAGTCTCAATTTCAGCTGCAACATTCAGGTAGGGTCAGAATTTGGCGTAAACAACATGAAGGCATGGATCCATCCTGCCTTATACCATCGGTTCAGGCTGGTGCTGGTGGTGTAATGGTGGGAGGGGGTGTTTTCTTGGCACATTTTGGGCCCCTTTAAATGCCATAGCCTCCCTAAGTATTGTTTCTGACCATGTGGATTCCATTACAACCACAGTGTACCATCTTCTGATGGCTACATCCAGCAGGATAAGGCACCATGTCACAAAGCTCACATCATCTCAAACTGGTTTCTTGAACATGACAGTGAGTTCACTGCACTCCAGTGGCCTCCGCAGTGACCAGATCTCAATCCAACAGAGCACATTTCTGATGAATGGGAGATTTTAGTAAATAAAACATGTTTAAGTCAGGGAAACATGCAACTGAGAGTTCCTCAAGTGGCGGAGCAATGACACTACAATAACTGCTGTGTTCATTATTGATCATTTAGTAGACGCTTTGATCCAAAGCGACTTCCATTCCCTAACTACAGGGGGCAGTCTCCCTGGAGCAACTTGGGGTTAAGGGTCTTGCTCAGGAACCCAGTGGTGGTATACTGAAGGTAGGATTCGAACCCCTCTTGGTTCAGAGGCAAGTATCCTACCCACTAGACCGCCACCACCACAGAGCAGCATTTGACCAGCACAGAGCAGCATTAGCCAACAATTTCAAATTGTTCACACCTCCCACCCATCAGACTCTATAACTCCTCCCCCTGTCACACACCCACCTATCAGACTCTATAACTCCTCCCCTGTCACACAATAATCTGTGCAATGCTGTGCTGCAGCATCATGTGTGCTAAATCATTATCATAATATACAGTATTTTATTATTATGTGTAATAGTCTTACCATGTAAAATAATCACTACCAGTGTCAATATTATTCTTCTACTACTACTACTACAATAAATAATAAACTCCATGTAGATAACCACAAACCACTATTTGTGTTAACTAGTAAATAACATAGCTGTCATTGATGAATCAAGAGTATTTATACTCCAGCATTTTGCTTCTATAGCGTATTTCATAGAGTATTTCTGCAGAATATTTATTTGACTTTTATTTTTGCCTGTGTATTTTATATAGTTGTTGTCTGTGTCTCTGTGTCTTTGTGTGTCTGTGCAGTTGTAACATAAGTAATCCCCTCCGAAATCAATGAGGTTTTCTGATCCTGAATCTGATAAATGTGTCCCAACCCACTGCCAGCAGATCAGTCCAACAGAGGGAGTCGATGAACTGCCAAAAAGTTGATCTTTCTCAGCATTTGAACATATTCAAATGAAGATGCAAATGCCTCCCACACTTTCCACAAACTGTGTTTAGTGAGTTGTTTAGTGATTTGAAATAGACTTTCCTTTTCTTTCTTTTTTAATGTACTCAATTTTACCCTATTTTCCACCCTGCTAAGAAGGTCTCCCCCTATCATGCTGTGCTGGGCAGTTGAAGGCTACCACATCTTTTCAAACTGCAGGTGCAAAGTCACTGGACAGCTCAACACATTTGGAGAAGACAAACTCCTGGTTTTGATTAATCAGCTGGAGAGCATCACAGAGTAGTGAGTAGGAGGCGGTTCCAGCCTACTTACCCACAGAGAGTGGGGTCAAATAGAAAGACTAGACCCAGTTATGCAATTATGCCAATTAAATTATGCTCTCTTGTATGGCTGAAGCGCTGTGGAGGATCAAACTTGTGATCACCCAATAATGCCAGATGTCCTCTATGACATACGTACATTCTCCTATCAACACCCTTGTACAAAAAACTGCTTTAAAATTAGTTTGCCTTTGGTTATTTACAGGTCACTAACCTATTAATGAATTAGAACACTAATCTTCACTTAAAACTCAAAAACACTAATCACTAATGCGCAGTGTTTGCCTAAGAGTGAGCCCACATTCATCTATACTGTTACAACCCAGATCTTGCAGGTTAATGATTTTACCTCATCTTCATCTGTCAAGAGCATATCTTTAGGCTTCATCAAATATTCTCACTTATCACGTCATGATTTGAGATTTTCCAGATCTCTGCCGTTTTTATGTATGTTGTAGCTGCTTATTAATGATTTTTAATCTAATTTAAACTTTCATTTATTTTAAACCACTCATAAACCCTTTGTAAGGACAGTCTTAACAAAGTGATAGTGATGCCTTATGTATAAATATGGACTAAAGTGTGTAACATAGCTTAGACCAATAGCTGTGGCCCATAGTGCTTCTTTAAATCTAATTATTACAGCTGTAATTAAACTATTAACCAACATAATTCCAGCTTCAGATTCACTGCTGCAATGCTACGTAGCTTTTGGGGGAGCTGGTGACCTAGTGGTTCGGGAGTTGCAATCAGAAGGTTGTGGGTTCAAGTCCTAGGACTGCTAGTGTTGTCATTAAGGTACCCTTGAGTAAGGTACCATCCCCACACACTGCTCCCCGGCGCCCCTCGTTGGTGGCAGCCCTTTGCTTCACTTGGTGGATGGGTTAAATTTCACATTGTTCACACTGTGCGCTGTGAATATGAGGGGCCACTTTACTTTATTTTACTTTCTCCATTTCATCGATAATGGTCTGTCATACCATGCCAGAAACCACATTAGCAAGTCTATCTGCCTCACCACAGTTCATGGCGAATGTGTGATGATGATAAGACATGCAGTTTGTTAAAATGTGGCGTATAACCTTAGCTATATTCACCTAAAAATGACTGTGTGAGTCTTCTTGCTGTACCGTTATGTAAAGTTTAGCAGTTCTCTGTGGTTCAATGAAAAGAAAGAGGAATTTTCTATTCTACTCACGGTACGCCGTGTTCACGCTTGTGCTAAAGCTCGCAGCGGCTCATGGAATAAATACGGGCTGCTGGTATGTTAATGACAGTGTTGTGTTCCTGACCCTGTGATTAGGAAGTTATGACAGGTTTCTCATAGCTGCCACCTCCAAAGCTCCTGTCCCAACATGTCAGCCACCACAGATGAGAGAAGTTTCCACTCGCTTGCAGAATAACAAGGGCATCATAATATAATGATGGTTAGGGATGTGCTTAGGTGCAGTTTGGTTTTAGATACACGTACAAAATGAGTTCAGTATTTTAGTATAGAAAAGTGGTGGGCAAAAATGTTCACGATACACAATATATCCCAATATTTATTTTATTATTTATTTTATTTTTTTTAGCATACAGAAGAGCACATATAAAACGTATCAAGCACTAAAAGTACAGTTTATTTTTTATTACCGTACCTCTGTTACAGTTTACCTTACTCTTGTAAGTTGTAACATTTACACTAATTCTGCTTTAGGCTAAATTGTTCCAAGCAATAAGTGCTAGAATGTGTATTTATGTTGTCTTAGATGGTGCCCCATTCTCCTAAAAAAATCATGTCATCAGTATTGGAATCAGAACCACAATCAGAAAATTATATTGATCATGGGGGTAACTGGTTATGCAAAGTCGTACAGAGACAGGAACAAAAAAAATGTCAAATAAAATCTCTGCAGAAAAATACTCTGTACAAAATACACTGTCCTATATACACAAAATGCTGGGGTATCAATACCGTAGATACATAGCTTACAGTAAAATAGTTTACTAGGAACACAAATAATGGTTACTATACCAAATCTGTTACTGCACGTAATAGAGATCAGTAGTAGATCAGTAATATTGTCATAAGTAGTGACGTTGTACATGGTAAGACTATTGCACATAATAAGACATTGGACATAATGATATAAGCACTTAATTCGAAAATTGCACAATATTGCACATGGTAAGCTTATCGCACATAAAAAGATACTGCACATAGTCATAATAAGCACCTAATAATAAAATTGCACTATATACTGCACATGGTAAGACTACTGCACATAAGATATGGTTGGACAAAATGGGATACAAAATATAAAGTATAAGAAGAATTCTTAAAATAATCAGTGAAAGTTCAACTATAGTACAGGTCCCTCAGTCAAAGCACTGGCCGGACAATCAAATGGTCCTCAAGACCTGTTTCCCCACTGGGCTCAGGGTGGATTGAGTAATGCCTGACAGGTGAAGTTGGGGAAGCGAGAGAGGGGGATATAAGTACAAGCAGCAAATAGGATCCATTTGCAGCCTGACAAGTTTGGTAAGGAAGTAGGAATTCACTTCAGAAAATTAGAAAGGCTCTCACAGTCCAGGCACTTCCTCTGTAAGCCAGTGAGAGACCCTTAAGTAAGATTTAAAATAAAGATGGGGACTTTGCAGTGAGAGATTTGGAGTGTGAGAAAAAACACAATGAGTCAATACTGGAAGAAAGAAGAGCTCAAGAAAGTGAAGGAGTAAGGGGGCGCAGGGTTATGAGCGGTGCTCTTTGTAGTGTTAAGGACTTCTCTAGTGGATGCAGCAATAGAAGAGATGTCAATTTGTGATATTTTTAGGTACACATCAGTCAGTACCATTTCAACAGCGTTTGGAAACGGGACTACATGGAATAGCATTACAAAAATGTAACTTGATCTCTTTAGATATGCAGTTAAATTAATAAAATGCACAGTAGCAGCTTTGCCTAAACATTCAAACATTGGTCATATCTAAACATCTGTCCTATCGTTTGTTTTTGTTTTTTAAATCAATCTGAAATATCAGTATGTAATAATTACATGCTTGCCGATACGTGTGTGAGAACCTGACCTACAAATTCATGTTTGTCAGTATTGACTGGTTTCAGTGGTGCATATCATATTAGTCCTCTCAATATTAGTCTTAGCCTCAGAGGATCTGATGCATTTGATTTCTATTGTACATCTGTCATTAACAGTTTCTAAGGTAGAAAATGAATAAAAATAGGTGTAATGCATCAGTGGAAAGTACAGTGTTGTTTCCCTTCATGGTGTGGGTGAAATGTGAATTGCTCTCACAGCAGAGGGGTTCTCGCTGCTTTCCCCCTTCATTGCTCACTAGCAGCTCAACGTAGTCACAGCACTTTATATTCAGAGTCAACAATATCCTGATTAATCAAACAGGATTTAGAAAAAAAAATTATTTGATCATCCATCCATTATCCGAGCCTATCCCGTTGGCCGTATTGGGAAAGGCTTGAAACATCTTGGCCGGGTTGCCAGTCCATAACAGGGCAGGCACACTGATAGACACATTCATATACACATTTACATTTAGGGGCAGTTTGGCATTCCCTATCCATCTGGCATGGAGTCTCAAAAAGAAAATCCTTTTTTAGTCAGTAACTAAACACTCTACTCATTCTTACGTTTTCTTTTTTTGGTCTGAACGTAACATAAATCTGGTAGGTCCCTGGTTCACGGCATTTATCAGATGCTTTTATTCAAAGCGACTTCCATTCTTTAACTACAGGGGGCAGTCTCCCTGGAGCAACTTGGGGTTGAGGGTCTTGCACAGGAACCCAGTGGTAGCATTTGAACCCATGACCGCTTGGTCCAGAGGCAAGTATCCTACCCACTACACCGCCAAAACCCCTTGGTGTACTAACTATATCTCTGGTAGCGGCTCTTAATTTTTATAGTTTTTTTACTTTGTTTATTGGGCTTTACAGCAGCATGACTGCCAACATAACATTTATAACAAGTTACAGATATATACAGGATAAAACCCACAAAATGCTAAGAACCAACCTAGAAATGTACAAAGTATAACAATAAGGGAGTAAGTGGTAAAAACAAGAAACAAATGAAAAGAAAAAACAACGAGTATTGATAAACAACAACCCAAAAAACAACCAAAAACAACATGAAACCAAAACAGTCCTGTGTCAGATATGAATAAACAAAGAAGCAGCATATCACTCACATCACAATAAACACAATAGAAAAAGCCAGACATACCAAGAGTCTCTTCAGTCGGGGATCACTTAGAGATTCATCCTCCTAACCAGACGGAAAAAGGAGCCCCATATTTTCTGAAATTTAACGGGGAAGCCCCTAAGTGAACGTCTTTCCCAGTTTAGTAAAGTAAAGGGATATGCCTTATCCACCAGATATGAGAAGGAGATGTTGGTGATTTCTACTTAATTATGAGTAGTTTTCTCGCCAGTAGAAGGAGAAAAGCTAGAGCATCTTCTTTGGGTGTAGAAATGGAAGACAATTGCACAAGACGCCGAAATAGTTAGCAGTAGTAGGATCGCTTAGTCTGAAATAAGCAGCAGCAAATTAGCAATAATTGGTATAGTGCAATAGTACAATGAGGTGCATTTTTAACATATTGTACTTCTGGCTGGACAGACTCGTTCATCTGCCTCTTTCTTCATTTTACTTTAACTTGAAAATCTATATTATTTTAATGATTAAAATGCCTATTCTATATAAAGCCCTGTTCATTCATATATAAATGACGGTTATGAATTCTCCATGACTGGTTAGGTGTACAGAGTGAGCCTTACTGGCACTTGTGTCAGCTTGGCATGAAGCTAAATTAATATTTCAGGAAATTTGGCCTTCAGTCTGAGTTCGGAAGTCTTGTGCTTTAATCTTGAGGTCAAAAGCGCAGCAGAGCCTGCAGAGGCCTAAAGAAGTTTAAGACTTGAGCTCCAAAACATCTTCACTAATCTAGACACACCATCTCAAGAAGCTTGGGCTCTACACGCTTGATCTTCAAAACCTTCTGCACCAACTTCCCAATCTACAAATCCTCCGTTCTCCTGATAAGCTGAGCTGCCATGCCACCCCTGGCACTTGGTGGCAGATAACAAGTTTTTAAGCGTCTTTAACACAAGTAATCTCCTTTGCTCTAGACTGGTTGAACATTTTAATGGGTAAAGACATTGCTAGTTGGTGTTTTTGTAGAACATGGTCTCATGCTGGGTGTTAATCACTGTTTGAAATCTTCCCCTTCAGTAGCTGAAAGTGCTTTGGACCCCAGGAATCCAATATGTGCTTTCACCTCCTCCATATTACTCAGATGAGCCATAATTACCCCCCATCCAACCCCAACATCTTGTTTTTTGGAAACCAATGGATATCGTCAATGGGTGTTAATGGGTATCGGTTGGTCCAGAGCGCTGCTCTGAAATCTCACACTCATTCAATCTCAGCAGATTACTGTCCCTTACTGTGGAAGGCATGTTCCCTTTTGAGGCAGTACCCGGCTCACTGTAGCCCTATCTGTGACACTTAATATGATCATTTGTGCAGCGGTAATGCGATATTGCTTCTGTGTGCCCTAAATGTCAAATGTTTATCGTATTAAGTCGGCCACTAAGGCTTCTTGATGGGTTCTAGTGCTTCTGTAATGGTTTTGGTAGCAACACTTGGAGGGATGATTGGAAAATAATGGGTTCGGCTACAGAACTTACACATTCTGCTAATATCTGGTGCCCCTCAGTATTCCAGAAAGTTGAGCTGTTTTCTTTTAAAGAAACAAATCAGCTGCGTTTTCTTCTACTCCTTGAACTGCAGCCAGTGAAGGCTGTTACCCATCTGTACCTTTTCCACACTCTAATGTTATATTCATATGGTGTGGGAACTATAGCACTTTCAAGTGCCTTAGCACTTTATGTCTTCAGCCATCATTTATTTAGCAGATTTCTACTCTTTGTACAAACTTGAGGTCTGTTTGTAAAGAGCCTAAGAGAGAACAGCAGAGGGAGCAAACAGCACAATTTGAAAATAACTTTGATCAGCTTTTATAATGAGATTCATATGGAAAAGAGATTCAAAAGTTGTTGCTTAAGTAACAGTTAGAAGTATATAAATTATACAGTGGGAACTAGTGAATAAATGATAATAAATTATAACTAGTGGGAACACAGAGTGTGTTACTCGTGAGCTTGAAATTCCCTTGATTCTGCAATGTAAGGAAATGGTCTGTTTAAATTGTACAGAAATCCATAGTTTCAGTGGAAAATTGCAGTTTGTGAAACAGGTAACCAGGTCTGAACAGGTTTCATTTGCAGAAAAAGGCCTCTATTTTGGTGTAGTAAACGAGCTAATTACTTGCGAAGGCACAATAAATCACGTTTAAAGATTCCACCGCAAGTTTTGTCAACTTTTGTAAATTCTATTATTGATAATATCGCTACATTATATTATATATGTCATACATTCTTTTAGAAGTTATAATATTTTTTTTATATTATCACTGCTACACCACTCTCTCACAGCTTTACTTTCACTTTGGAACATTTTTATAATTACTTTATGTTGATAACTGAATCTGCAGGCTGCCACATATTTATATAGTTTTTGACATCTTCCGTAACCCCTTAAGTGTCACCTCCGTTAAAATAAAACCTGTTTACATGTAAAGTGTGTGTGCGTGTGTGCGTGTGTGCGTGTGTGTGTGTGTGTGTGTGCGTGTGTGTGTGTGTGCGTGTGTGCGTGTGCGTGTGTGTGTGTGTGTGTGTGAACAAACATATACATGAACACACAGACATCAGTTTAATGTTTTGAATGTATCCCTTCACCTAAATCTGGTTGAATACGTTTTTGCAAGTTTTTGCTTTTCTATTATGTTTGCATTATGTTTTATATCCATTAACAGTAGGTGGCTCGGCATGAAACCATTTTTTCATAATTGCCTATTTGCTGGCTGCTGGGATTATGAGAGGCAATACAAATGATATAAATTGAGTGTTACTGGAGCTGAAGGTACTTTTAAAAGGAATATCATTTCCAAAAATAGCCTCTACATTTTCTTTGTGATTCCTTTCTGTCAGAGAATAAAACGTGATAGTGGTTAGTTTGCCCACAGTCTCCTGCATCCTGTACCAATACCTGAATGCTGTTCTGTAGGGGTATGATAAAGATTAATAAAAATATAATGATAATGATAGTTTTTGAAGAAATCCATTCTCTCCACATGGCTGAGCAGGATGATTTCCACTGGAAATCTTAATTATCTTCTGGAATGAGCATGTTATCTTTTCTCTTTAATATGCAATGGATTTTTAGAATTAGCCTGAAGAAAACCTTCCTATCAGTCAGTATTATAAACCCCTGCCCTGCACGTTTAGTGTTTTCTTGCTCACGCACTTCAGCTCAGGAGAGGCTAATTAATTAACTGATTGATTTTTCAGCCCGAGATCATAACCTAAGGGTACATTGAAGAAAAACTTTAGACATTTGAATAGCTTAGAAATTTTGGGTATTCATTTGTAGCTGGTTAGTAACATATGAATTGTTTCAGACGTTAAAAGGGAATTCCACTGATTTCCCATAATTCTGTTAGTCTTTAGTAGAGTTAAAAAGAATCAGGAATTACAATGTGTACAGTGTTTACAGTGCCATTATATAATCTATAATTTTATTTACCATTCAAAAGACCAGTGACAATGTACACATGCCTTTTAATTTTTTTTAATGTAATGGCGATGACAAAATCGTGGTAATGTTGGAAAAGACACTTCGCCTTGTCCTTGGTGTACGTCTCCACATTGAATACATTTTAGGTAAAGATTTTATCTCAAAACAATAGTAAAACTGTATAATTGCCATGTATTTACTTGAGAGTCTGTTTCCCATTGGCATCAAGGTGCACAGTTGCTATACAAAGTGCTGCATGTTAATAAGTGAAAGAAGTCAAGTCAGGTCGTTTATTTCTATAGCCTGTTATTATACAGAAAGGTCTTCTTTACAGGAATAGAATAAAAATATTAAACATCAAATAGTAAGAAGTAAAAAAATTAAAAGAATATAAGAAAAAAAAAGAATACATAGAAAATAAATCAGTATTTAAAACAAGATGGAAGAGTGTAGTGTGGATTATCAGCTTTTTAAAGCTCCAGTCGGTGCAGATCTGATTCTGATACTGCAGTTGGTTGGACAGCAGAGTGGATAAACACCATTTCACCAGGTTTAGTTTCAGATCTTTTCTCCACTAGCTGAGCAGCTCCTGTAGATCGAAGAGACCCACCAGGATCATAAACATCACACATATCAGAGATGGATTTAGGGTTCAGATCATTGAGTGACTTGTACACAATGAGAAATGCTTTGAAATGAGTGCAAGAACCTGAGAACTGGAGTGATGTTCTCTTTTCTTTGTGTTGGTTAGAACTCTGGCAGCAGCATTTTGTATTAGCCCGGAGCTGTCAAATGGAGTTTTTGGGGGAAAATGAGAAGAGTATTCAGTGCAAGAAATAAAGATGTGGATGTGGTTCTCAAATTCTTGTTTGGATACCAAGTCTCTAACCTTACCGATGTTTTTAAAGTGCCAAAATCTTGACTTCGTTACAGCTTTAAACTGGTCACTACATTTAAGATCTCTATCCATGATCACACCAAGATTTTTTACATGGGTAGATATCCTAAGGGCTCTGATTCCAGGTGGGCACTGAGAATTGATTTACCCTCTTTATTTCCAAAGATAAGCTCATTTTGTCTTTAATACATTGGAGAAAGTAGTTAAACTTGCGTACTGCAGAGTTGAACCCGATGAAAGTTTGATTCTGCAAGTGTAAACCTGAGTTGTAAACATACAGAGTAGTGCTATGCATTATTACAGCTTAGGGTTGCATAGCGCACGGCTTGTTAATCATTACTGCAGTACTGGCCTGCGCAGTATTAATATGCAGAAGGCCACGCTATGCAAATGAGCACTCAAACAAATCACAGTCTCATTGTAGGCTATGAGCATCCTGACCAATCTCCTGCTAAGCTTTCAGCAGCTGTTATGACAAATTATAGTGCTCACGCGTTCGTAAATAATTCTGGTCAGAATAAGCCAGTCTTTAGCCCAGTCACATGACTTGCACCGCAGTATCTTCCGTATACATTGCTGGATACACCACAATCACAATGAACAGTAAAGCAGTTATTATTTTTGCCTGTTATAAGTTCATTAGGCTTTACTGTCATCATTCTTTAGATTCTGAAGCCCAGTGCATAATTTGTTAGGTCAAGCTATTTTCCTGCTTCCATGCTCCAGATGCTGGCCTCTATGAATAAACTATAGGATAATAATTGTGTAAGCTTGTGCTGTTGCCATGGTTGCTCTCTACCCCCTGGTTCCCAGTAGGAGGCAGCTTTTTTTCTGATGAGCCTGCTGACGTGGGGAGGGAGGTGATTGCCGTTTGCTCACTGCTGCTAATCTCCTCTGCCAGCTGAAATAATTGGATTCCTGCAGAATAGTGAGGCCTCGATGAGAACTATATCATTATTCTCAAGCTCTGAGACTGACTGTATTAGAGAGAAAAAAGATGCATTCATGTCAAAGGAGGACCAGGTTTATTGCTGAACATGACGCACGTTGGGCGTCGTAGTGGTCTAGTGGGTCAAACACTTGCCTGTGAACCCGATGACCGTAAAGTTGCAGGTTTAAACCCCCCTTACTTTTTACGATTGTGTCTTTGAGCAAGACATTTAACCCTCAGTGTCTCCAGGGGGACTGTTCCTGTAACTAATGACTGTAAGACTGTCTCTGTAACTAATGACTGTAAGACTGTCTCTGTAACTAATGACT
>JBBPCY010122562.1:0-17520 GCA_037974405.1 Brachyalestes nurse | reverse complement strand
CACATGATTTGATGTAAAAGAATTATTTCTTAATGTGGGATTTTTTTCCCACTGAATAAATGCACTTGAATTAAAGGGTGGATTTTCCTCTTTTTTCATTGTGGTCCTATATTATTTAGAACAAAACTACATTTATTAGAAGCTAAAGAACACCTCTTAACCAGTGGTGCCAGTAATTATGGAGGGCAGTGTACCTTTTATAGAGATACATTGAGCACCTTCAGCAGACTACGCTGGACGGTGCTCACAGGGGACCTTTGGATAAATTAAAAAGCAGCAAACTAACAAAAGCAACAGCATAGTAGGAGCTGCAAGGGAGGAGTTATAACCATCTGCATATACAGTAAAGGATCCATGGATAGGCAAGAATGTCAGTGGCTTGGACTCCCATCTTCACTCGAGACTCATGATTCGAGACTCATGATTTTTACCCCAAAGACACAAGACTAAACTCAGACTCACATTCTAGAAACTTAAAACTAATCTAAGCCTTGCACACCAGAAACACAGAAGTCTCAGGCTCAAAATCCCAGATATTCAAGGCTCAGCTTAGATTCACATTCCATGAGACTCAAGGTTTGACCTAAGACTCACATTCCATAAGACTCCAGGTTTGACTCAAGATTCATATCCCAGAGGCGCAAGACTTGACTCAGACCTCCAGACCTGCACCCCTTTGATTGAGAATTTCGTAGACTTGCATTCCAGAGACTTGAAACTTGATTCAGACTCACATCTCAGAGACTCGGCTCGCATGACTTGACATGTCATATGATATACCCAACTGTTGGTTGGAACATGTTGGTTGCTCTCACTGAACACTGACGAAAATAGAAATATCTGTTCTCTTTTTAAAAATCATAATCTTTTCATCAGGTTTATTTCAAGATTAAATATTCAAGATTCAAGAGAGTTCATTGTCAGCCCAGCCACATACACAAGTACACAGAGGGTTGAAATAGCGTTCTCTGAAGCAAACAATGTAGGACAAAGACAAAGTTAGACAAGGACATACAAAGAGCAAGACAACTGGTGCAAAATTATATTGCAGCATCTAAGCAAACGTTTCTAAGTACAAAAGCAAAGACAGGCAGGTAGTGCAAATAAGTGAGTTTTGGAAAGTGTCGGTGCAGTGAGTATGGATATTGAAAGTGTCATGTGCATGTTTGAAAGTGTCATGTTCATATTTATGTCAGTCTCTGGTCAGACCCTGTTCAGGCCCCTGATGTTGGGTGCAGGCTCTGAGTTCAGAAATCTAATGGCTTGTGGGAAGTAGCTGTTGTGATGTCTGGTAGTAGTGGCTCGGATACTTCTGAACCTTTTTCCAGACATCAGGGGAAAACAGTCTGTGTGAGGGGTGGGTGGGATCCGTGATCATGTTAGCGCAGCGGACACAGCGTTTGATCCGTGATCATGTTAGCGCAGCGGACACAGCGTTTTTTGTACAGTTCAGTGAGTGGTGGGAGGGACACTTCTCAGCTGTTCTCACCAGCCGCTGAAGGGACTTTCGGTCAGCGCTGTTGCAGTTACCAAACCAGGAAGTGATGCAGCTGCAGAGGATGCTCTTAATGGTCCCCCGGTAGAAGGTGGTGAGAATGGGAAGGAGAAGGCGGGCCTTACACAGTCTCCTCAGAAAGTGGATGGCAGTGGTGTTGAGTGACCAACTGAGGTTGTACATCACCTGCACACCCAGGAACTTCACACTGCTGACTTTCTCCACAGTCGAGTTGTTAATGTGGAGTGGAGTGTATGGTGCAGAGTTCCTCCTGAAGTCAATGACCATCTCCATTGTCTTATCGATGTTCAGGGACAGGTTGTTGTCTCGACCAGACCACCAGCTGTCTGACCTCTTCTCTGTACACGGACTTGTCGTTGTTCCTTATGAGCCCCACCACTGTTACGTCATCTGCAAACTGACTGGGCAGCACAGTCATGTGTCAGCAGGATGAACAGTAGTGGGCTGAGCACGCATCCTTGTGGCGATCCGGTACTCAGGCTGATGGTCCTGAGGTCATTCCAATACTAACAAACTGAGGCCTGTTAGTTAGAAAATCCAAGACCCAGTTACAGAGTGATGTATTCATGCCCAGTAGGGTCGGATTCCCCACCAGTTTCTGTGGAACAATGGTGTCCTGAGCTAAAGTCTATGAACAGCATTCTGACATAGCAGTCCTTTGAGTTCAGATGAGAAAGGGTGAGGTGAAGGGCAGCTGAAATTGCATCATCAGTTGTCCGGTTGGCGCGGTATGCAAACTGCAGGGGGTCGAGCTGGTCTAGGAGGTGTGCTTTCATGTGTCTCAGTACCAGCCTTTCAAAGCACTTTATGATGATGGGGTGAGTGCAATAGGCCGGTGGCTTATCTTCTGGGTACCGCTCCCCCAGTGCGCTGTTAGCTTTAGCACTGTTAGCATTAGCGCAAGAGGAATGTAAACAGCCACAACAATAACTGAAAGTAAACTCTCTGGGGAGGTAGAAAGGTCTGCATTTAACTACCAGAATCTTCACCAGAGATGAGCAGTGTGCTGTGGCGATCATCGCATTTGTGCACCATTCCTTCCTCTTTTTTATGCAGCCCGCTTTCGGTGTCTTTGCCGTCAGTCTCCAGAGTTAGCCGGGGCCGGGGTCTTTAACCTTGTGCTTGGAGGAGCCTGTAGCAGCGTAGCTTTTCCACCCTGTCTCCGTCTAGCAACACCTTGTTACTTTCTCCAGTGCTGACAAGAGATTGCTGATCATACTTGAGCTTCATTTTTGCAGATGAATTGAGTTTCAGCGGAAGAATAGCATAAATGAGTAGACAATATACTATTTCTACACCATTGTTTGCTTCCGAGTAGCCGCTGTGTCCTAGCGCGCCCCCATCTTGGAGTTTAGCTCCAACATAGAGTTATTTGAACTCTATGTTCTTGCTATGGAAATTGTATTACTGAATGACTGAAAGTAATACATTTATTCTGATTAAGCTTGTTTTGTCCACTCAGAAATATATTACAAAATCTGCTTGAGAACTTGCACAAAAAAGACAACAGATAATTTAATTGGCAGTCATGATGTTTATGTAATTAATTACTGAGCTAGTCATGTATTCAGTTACATATACTGTATACCTTTAATTTACATTATGTATGGCCAGATTTGAATTGGCACTTCTAACAGTTTCCCATTTTTATCATCAATTTAAACCTTCAATCAATTTAAATAAAATCTTTTCTTTTTAGAAACACAAATGTGGTCTCAGCTGACAGTCAGAGCCGGAACTTTTTAATAAGCCATGAATGAAAAATAATTGAACAACATTCAGCGAAGAAGGGATCATGCCATGGGGAGTCTATGAGGGCTAAGTTCAACCATGTAGGCATCAACCATACAGATGTCAGAAACCCCTGCAAACCCCGCAAATCCTCCCCAACTAAGTCATGATCTTGAGCTGGGAGGCTCTTTCATGGCTGGCTTCCTTGACAGAAGAGTCAAGCACACTTGGATCACAATCCGTTACCCAGTGCAGTCAAAGAGAGATGTTTTCATAGAAAACTGAATTTTCCTCACGATTTTGAAGTAAAAGAGTTTAACGTAACATGTAATTTATTTCCAGGTTTATACAGTAGATATAACTAAGATGCAAATACTATGTATAGTGAATTCATAAATGTGCACATTTATGCACTCATACGCATTCAATCTATTCATGTTTTTTATGAATCAGATGCTAAGTGTAAAGTATAAAGAATGGTTGGACAAAGGAAGGTTGAAGAAATTTTAAAAAATTGAATACGGGCCCTTTAAACAGTGAGAAAGTGGAAGCTTCAAAGTGAGGCTGATCTTAGTCAAAATGTCAAGAGGAATTGAGGCTTCACCCTCTTCAAGACTCCAGTGACTTAAGGTCTTTTGTATTTGGGTTTTTAAGGAGAGGAGACTGCTGGAACTGGATCTACTTTACCAGTGGGGACTATGTAATGGAAGATATTTTATAAGAGATTTGAATTGTATGGGAAACAATATCTATATAATTTATCCAAATTACAACAGATAACCTGGAATAAATATCATAGCCTGCATGTATGTCAGAATTACAGTTAACAAAAACCAGGGGTATCAAACCATTACCCCGTTACAGCAGGTAACCAGGGATCAGCCAGTTACAGAAAGCCACAGACCCCACAATTGTTTATGTCTACTTCATACCAGATTCATACCAGAATTATTTATCTCAGATTCATACTGGAATAAAATCACTCCATAGTTGTTATTTTCCGACTCATACTGGAATAAATTCACTGTACAACAATTGCTTTCAGGCTGTGAAAACTGCACATGCTGCAGAATTATACTGGATTATATTTCCTTCACAGTTATTAGTCAGATTCATACTGGATTAAATTCACTCCACAATTATTACCGTCAGATTCATGCTGGATTAAATAAACACCACAATACTGTTAACCTTGTGAAAACTACACTCACCACATACTGGATACATACTGGATTAAATTCTTTCCACAGTGATTGTTGTCAAGAGTCATACTGGATTAAATTCACTCCACAATTATTACTGTCAGATTCGTACTGTAATAAAATCACTTCACAATAGTTACTGTCATACTCATAGTGGAATAAATACACTCTATAGTCAGGGATTGACATAAGCAGTACGCAAGCAAGAATTGGCCTTTGTGGTACGACAAATGCGCACCAGTTTTCAGCCTTTCTGATATTAGATACGCAAATGTGTATCTAATGTCAGTAACTTCATACTGGATCTCTAAGTACCACCACTCAGGAAAGGAAAACCTTAAAAATAAAAATAAAAATGATGTTTTAAAATAGGGTTCCGCCGGTCCGTGGAGCCTCGCTTCTGCACCAATCAAAGTTTTGTAATGGTTCCAGCACCCATGGTAAGGTGAAAATTTTTGAATTTGGGTGCGTACCAATTCACTAATGTAGGTACTCATTGAAGTACTACAGCAAAAAAATTATGTCAACCCCTGTCTATAGTTATATTTTCAGGCTGTGAAAATTGCCCATTCTACAGAATAATACTGGATTAAAATCTTTCCATAATAATTACTGTCTGATTCATACTGGATTAAAATCACTCCACAATTATTGCTGTCAGATATATACTGGATCACTCCATATATCCACTACATAATTATTACTTTCAGAGTATAATCTTATATCTTTTCAGACTGTAATATCTTATATTATAGTTTATGCTAAAGTAAAACTATTTCAGCTCAAACAGAGCTTAAGGCTTACAGAAACAGGATTCCTTGTGGTGTTTGTGGCTCACAGGTTAGGGCTGCTGAATAGCAGCTGTAGTGTTGCTGGTTTGATGCTGGTACAGAGCACTGCGGGAGGTTGACTTTGCACAGAGTCTGAGCTGCCTGCTGTTGCTGTGCCCTTGAGCAAAGTACAGACTGCATCTCTTTCACCCTTCTTTGTTCAGCAGGGAAAAAAAACATCATCCTCAAGAAATGTACATACTCTCCTAAAAATAAAAGGTCCTAAATAGCTTTGGGCTTGAATATACCTTTAATGTATATGCAGATGGTCTTTAAAGAAGTCCTTAAAATAATTCTTTAAAGAACCAACCATCAAAAGTTTTTCAGGGAACCAGAAGTGGTTTGTCTACGGCATTATTTTAAGAAGGATCTTTATTTTAAAGAGTGAAGAATAGAAAGACTATAGCCTCACCCTCAAGACATGAAGGCTGAACTGTAGTTATAATGCTCATTTGATTCCACAGAAGGAGCTGATAGGTTTAATTTGTGTTATTTGAGATAAGGAAAGAGGTTTGGTATTTAGAGTTTAATGATGTTGCTCTAAAGCCATGGACTGAGATACGAGTACCTTATGTTCATCTCTGATCATACTTTTACGGCAAGTTCATTAGAGAGTTGGTCCCCTTATGGGGTTTTTTATTCACCAAATGGTCAGTGCTAAGTTTGATTCCTTTCAGTTTTGCATGTTTTTGATCCTGAATCTTTAGGAGATGGCTCAGTTAATCTCAGATTACCACAGTTTGATTTGTTTTATTCATCTGAAGATGAAATATTATACGTTTCACCACCTTTCAATTTTAATTGATAATGGTGTACCATCATGCATTGTGGTTTCATCACTATTTGATTGAACCTGACCATCAATTTTAATTTAGAATACATTTTCAAAATGGACTGTTCATATAGCAATACAATTGTGTTTTCAAATTTGAAATCAGCCTGAGACTTTTTATTTTGGGAAAAAGACCAAAGGACAAACTTAAAGGTCACACTGTACTGAGTTTCATTAATCTGTTCTAACATGCAGTTGAATCACCACCCTCAGAGGCATCGATCTAACTGCATTGATCTGGTAATGTTAGAGTTGATTATAATTGATCCCAGGTGGTCATTTATTCTGTAGACAATCTAATTCTAGTTCTAATTTAACCAAACATGTTTGACTTAAAAGGCAGCTTTTAGATATTCAAATAAGAGATCTTAAAAGGAAATTTGTCGTGCACGCCTGCCAGATGTTTAATAATTATTGACTGAGTGAAAAATTCATGCGTTCATCCAGAACCTCTCCTGGCCTTCATAAATTCCAGACAAACAGAAATCCCAGATGCTAACTTGGCATTTAAGACAAATACCATGGTGTGGGACCGATTCTTCTCCTTATTTGTTTTTGCTTTATGTTGCACTTTAACCCTGCTTTTTTCACATTGTTTTTATTTTACACATGCTGTTTGCACACTGCTACTCAAAAGTGTGGATTCAGTGGTTTCAGTCATATAAACTTCTGTACGGATGTGATTCCACTGTGAGTCACTTCGACTCGCATTGCAGCTGAGTCTGTCTGTCTATCCAGCATCTATTCGGTTCTATCATTTTTGTTCAAGAGGCTCTGTCACCATGACCATAATTAGTTGACACGAGACAGCCGGATAATTAAGAGTGCTGTAAAGTGCGGGTGTCGGCTCATCGCATAAACTAGATTTGAACTATGAGAGTGAGAGCGAATGCTAATGACTCGTACCTCCGACTGTACAACATTTCGGTTCTTCTACAGAAGACTTTCTCTCACCTTCCATGAGTGTGTGGGTGTGTGGGGTGGGATAAAGAGGGAGAAAGAGAAAGAAAGAGAGAGCAGGAGTGCAGAGAACAAGAGAGAGAGAGAGAGAGAGAGAGAGGGAGATCATTTGGATTGTTCCAGCTAAACGATAAACATGTCACATCTGTCAGTATACTAACACTCTTAAATTGTCATATTACTAACTTATATAACTTATAGTTAGGGGCGGGTGATATGTCCAAGATATCATATCACAATTTTGTTTATAGCGAAATCACGATTATATCGATTATATCACTGTATTTCTATTGATTTGTAACTATAGATTTTTTTTTACTATTCTGCAAGTTACTGAACAGTACAGCCAAACTACTTTCCTTTGGACCCAGTCCAGGGCCATTTTTAGTCCTAGTCTGCTCCTGTTCAGAAATGACAGTTTCTCAACAGTTTTTGGTTTTAAGCGGTTCCTTTTTTTGACACAATCTCTCTGGCCTTTGAAAACACCCTTTCACATGGCACAGAACATTATACAAATTGGGGTACAGTAGTTTTTGCCTCTCCCAGTACTCCAGATGGTTTTCCAGCCTGCTTATATTTGGCTCTGAAAGGTAGCGCTGAACCTCCACAGTGGCATCTGCTGTTACATTCTTTCGTGCCTCCATGACGCTGGTGTCTAAACGATGCCACAGTTTGCTACCTAAGAGGAAACCACAGATCATGTTAGTAAGTGTTCTAATAGGAATAATTGATCTCAAAATACGTACCTGCCTTGTAGGGAGGACATAATTGGGATCCAGTTTGGACACAAATGTCCTGAATCCACAATACTGAAGGGCTGAGTATCCTCCACTAGACGAGGGCTTCTCCAGAGTATCTCCAAACTATATAAACACCATCCAAACTCTAGTATCCAAATGATCAAAACTCTATCCAAACTCTGAACTGACCGCAACTCTATCAAAAACGCACATTTTGAGCCTGAGGGGTTTATATTGCTGTCAAACCCCACGGCAAAATTTGAACCACTTCCCGAAGCAGTCACATGGTACAGCCGGGCAACGAGGCTTCGAACGTCATCATTTTCGACTCCTCCCCTAAATGAAGCAAGCCTCCATACGCGTTTTGCGGAAAAGGCCCCTCGATTACTCGACACAAGCTCCGAAGCCTCGGCACGTCTCGTAACATCACTGTTTTTAGCCTTGACTTCCATTTTATCCACTCTTTAGCCCCGTTTTGCCCTCATTTTTAAACATTTTGCTCCGTTTTAGCCTCTTTTGTAACCTTTAGCTCTGTTTTAGCCTCATTTAAGAATCATTTCTAGTCTTTAGCTTCATTTTAGCCTCAGTTAACTTTGGTTGGTTGAGCTCTGTTTCTAGAAGCGGTTTTTGTTGCTCATTTTTCTACATGAAATGTGGGAATAAATTGTACAATGTTTACTTTCTAAAAATAATATATGAAAATAATTTATTTGAAAAAAGTGATTTAAAAGTGGAGAAGTGGTTTCCCACCACAGAGCACACATACACACACCATTCACTCACACACTCACACCTGCGGTCAATGTACAATCCCCAATTCACCTGACACGCATGTCTTTGGACTGTGGGAGAAACCAGAGACCCTGGAGGAAACCCACACTACCACAAGGAGAGCATGCAAACTCCACACACGCAGGGCCAGGACCCGGATTCGAACCAGTATGAATAATATTATACAGTTAATTGTGATTTTATATACAGCTTATCAATGTGTTCCTTGTGAAACCCCAGTAAACAAACCTGTGTTCTGTTTACCAGCTCACAAAATATCTACTACATGTTTACAAACAAAACAGATCTTGATACTTTGTACTGCTTTTTTTTGCATTTTGCGTTGGTGCCTAAGACTTTTGCACAGTACTATATCTGACACAAAATTCAGAATCAGGAGTTTAGGAGTATATTTTAGTGATATAGTTCAGATATTCTGATTCCGTCTTGTAAAGATTGTCTAATCTAGTAACAAAAACAATAAATAGATAGGTAAATTGTTTTTATTACTGAGAACATTTTGATTGGCATTGTGTATCTGTCCTGTAGTAGATTTGTTAAAAGATCTGTATGAGTTTATATTGCACTGGAATTTCGTTTGGGTGTTGTTGGTCTGTCAGGCAGTAGTCTTATCTCTTGCTGTAGATGTGTAAATCCTGGTTCCATCTTTTCTCCTGTTTTAATTATATGGAGTGTGTGTGTGTGTGTGTGTGTGTGTGTGTGTGTGTGTGTGTGTGCATGTGTGAATGCCTTTGTGTATGTTTGCACGTGTGAATCTCAGGGAATCAGTAATCACCCACACGCTCCTGTAGCAAGTATTCCCACAGCGCTACTGGATGTGTGTGTAATTAGACCACAATTTGTCTCGCACAACTGTGTCTCAATTGAAGGAATATAATCTTGAAAAATACATTATGGAGCTTTCCAATGCCTGCATGTTTGTAGGGTAGTATGATCTCCTCAGCATTCCTCATGCAGTCAGTTTAACGGTTAGCATGGTTAATGTTTTGGAAGTATCATGGTCAGAACTTTTTTTTTTTGTACTGTTAAAGGAAAAAAGTACAAATAAAAAGTCAGCACAACCTGCTTAATGCATAATTCGAGACTATGTAACAGAAGACATGTAATAGAAACATAAATATTGAAACAAACAACTAATGTGAAGTTGTTTTCTTTAGATAATAATTAAAGAATATTTTAATGAAATTTAGTGTATGGAAAAAATATCAGTAGTAAATTAATGTGCAAGACAGGAACTACTTTTCCTTACGCCTTTGTGCTTACACATCATTTTTTCCCATTGCCACTGATAATATTAGATTATTCTAATTTAATATCTATCATTTATTGAGGAGCACAGCATTACAATGGTCAATACATAAAGGTTGTAGACACATGCTGGCTTTGACTTGACATTAAACACTATTTTTGTATCAGAAGGTTTTATCGATATTGGTTATAAGTTAAGACTTTGTATTAATGGGTATCAGGTGGAAAAGGAGTCAGTAGTATTACCCATCTTACTTTAAGTGCTTCTGAACCACCCCCACCACCCGTCACCCGTTTGCCCGTCCCCCCACCCCTCCGTCCTCCAAGTAGAGGAGGTGACCACTGTATCGATGTGGGTTACGGCACAGCAACACGTTTAAAATGGTTGCTTGTTCTACAGCCCTGCCATCCATCAGCCCTGCCAGTAGAACTTTGATTAAGTGAAAGGTCCTAGCAGGGTGCTGTCTGTACCCAGTGGATTTATAGTCAGGCCCTAGAGGGATGCCCTCATGATTGCTGTAATGGAGGGGGCATGCTGGAAGGATTAGGACTGTAGTATTGGGCAACTTTCATGGGCATGATTTAGAATGACGGTTGATGTCTTTTTACTGCAATAGCTGGAAGGACATGGCCATGTATCATGCTAGCGCCTCGCTAATCTTATGTTTGGTACATCTTACCTTATCGTAGCATTTATCCCCAAAGCTTCGTCATGCTTTATGGCAAACCCTTAGCTGCAGATCCACGTCATTGGCTTACCTTGGATCTGACAACTTCTCAGCTGGCCATCGTTTCTGCAGGCGTGTGTTTTCGGCATTTAGATAATCCACTTATTTCCAGTCACTCAGTCTTGGGATCAAGTAAGGAGTGGAAAAAGAAGCCATCAAAGTGTCTCAGAACTGGGGCTTTTGCATAAGCCTCCCAGATGCATATTTACAGACTAACATCACCATGAACTCTTTAGCTCTTAAGGTACTCTACTCCTTTTTCTCAGTGATTTATCAGTGCTGATTCAGAATACAATTTAAAAGGCATGTACCATGGAAATATTCACTTCTTATTCATTCCAGTCTTTATATGTAAAATAAACTTTAAAAATAGCTTGTATTAAAATCCAACAAATACATGTGTTTAAAACAGAGGTCATTACATGTTTGAGTCTCAAAGGCACAGTAACAAAAATAGACTGTTTAATGTTAAAGGCTAATGTCAAATTGGAAAATGTCAAATGTTTTGTGTAAAAAGAATGACTGTTTGTTGTCAACAAATTTGTTCAAACATCATGGGAAAAAAGCAAAATGCAAAATACCATAAATATTGGAACTAGGCACATGGTCTAACACTTGAAATATATAATTATGAATATTGCTCTGCAGTGGATTGGCATCCTGTCCAGGGTATCTCTGTCTTATGCTCTATGATTGCCTAGGATAGGCTCCAGCACCTCCAGTGACCTGGTTAAGGATAAGCTGCTTGGAAAATAAATGAGTGAATGAATTAGAAATATAATTCACTCTTCAGTCAGCTTTTAATGATACCGTGATTACAATCTCTGGTGATCTGAATTGCATTCTAAAAGCTTGTGCACACTCAGAAACTAACCCAGTGTATCCAACCATAAAGGCAGTATGGAACTTCTTGTATACTGTCAGAAAACACAATAGCACACAGAAAGCTCCATTTCCACATGCTGCGGCCTGACTACCCTGAGGGCAGTTTTTAAAGTGGACGAAGGCGAAGTCTGGGGACGTATCACTGGCAAGACTTTGGTAAGATGGGGTTAATAGATGTCCTTAGGATACATCTCTTCAAATTAGCAGTTTGAAAAGCTGCCTGAGCGTCTTCCAATCTAGAAGCAGTATCGAGGGGACCCGCGGTGTGGCCCATTAGCCGGTCTAATGGTCCGGAACCCAAGACGTTGCTGGTTCAAATCTCTAATTTGAATGGCCTGCCACTGCTTCTTTGTGCCATCCAACCCCAATTACTTCAGCAAGGAGCGGCGCTAACCGATGAGATTTAAATCACAGCCAACTGAAAGGCTCCGAAAGCCTGAAAGGCCTGAAAAGCTAAATGGAAGCGCCGGGTGGGGTGGATGCGGTTTGCCAGAGAGTTTACAGTTCGAGACATAAGCTGCGTCAGACTGTTCAGTCATTCAGAAACTCATTCCCCATTTTAATCTCAATAGACTCTCTCTCAGGCACCATTGGAATCAATGCAGAGAGCACGGCCTTCCCAGGCCTGTAAATAAGTCTGTTTTTGGCTGCCGCCCTTTGCTTCTCTCACTCACTCTTACTCTCTTACACTTTCTGTGTTTCTTTCTGTCCATTTCTCTCTTCCTCTCTCTCTCTCCTCCTCTCGCTTTTGCTCTCTTGCCCTCAGTCTAGCCCTCGCTGGTTGTACGTAGCTGTGGAACGTTGGCCAGACTCCAGAATCATGATTTGGCATTTTCTCACACCAGTCCTTTCTTTCTTTCTTTCTTTCTTTCTTTCTTTCTTTCTTTCTTTCTTGCTTTCTTTGTTCTCTCTCTCTCTATCTCTCTTACCTCTGTCATATCTTTTTTTGTTACCTTTTGGTGTTCTCTGTATATCTTTTTCATCTACCTTTCCACTCCTTCTCCCAGTCTTTTTCCCTCCTTTTTCCTTTTTTCTCCATTTCCTTTTATTCGCTTTCCCTCATTACTGTTCGTTATTTCTCTCACTTTTTTCCCCCACTCACTGTCTGTGACTTCCCTTTTGTATTATCTTTTCTTTCTATTTCTCTCACCCGTTTCTCATTTTCTCTGTCTCTGGCTGTCTGTCTTTCTCTCTCTCTCTCTCTCTCTCTCTCTCTGTGTCTCCCTCTCTTTCTCCTCTCTTGGAGACTTTTCTGTAGCAGCTCCTCTGTGTGCTGTGAGCTGAGTGAGGTTGGGCTTTAGGCCAGTATGAGGCTCTCTCTGCCAAATTCTCACTCTCTCTCTCTCTCTCTGAGGTGGTACCGGTGTGGTGCCCGATCAGTGGGCACTGGGTGCTCTTTCTCTGCATGAATAATGGATAGGCTACATAAGCTCTCTTCACACTCGCCTGCTCTCTGCCAAGGGTTGAGTTGGCGAAACACGAACAGACAAGCAGTGTGTTCAGAAAGCCGGAGACATGCATCGACACAGGCAGACACACATACACACACACACACACACAAACAACACACGCACAAACACATGCACACTAATTCCCACTGTGCCTCCCTGTATCAGAAGAAAACAGAAGAATTTTATATTGATCAAGAATGCCACTAGTCTGATTCCCAGTATCAGTTTGAAAAAACTGAATTGGATATTAGAGCTCAAAAAGAACACATCTAATTTGATGCTATAACAAATCTAGTCTGAAATTGAATTGCTTGTCACAATAGCATTAAGTAAAGTAGGTCTCGTGAAACATCAGTAGCCACAGGTACTTATAGTTAGGAAAAGTACGTTGTTAGCTGTTATGCAAAGCACATGTGGAGGAATGTAGGCTGTGTGGCGATTCTTCACACTAAAGGCTGAGATTTAGCTAGTAAAACAGCTATTTTATATTATTTTGTTGAGCTTTATAAAACTAACTATATAAAAACTAGTATATAAAACTCAACTAAATAACTATATAATAGTAGTTTTATAGTAGCTTTCAAAAATCTGAAAATTTTGCTTACTACTTGATGGTAAAAGCTTTTCATGTAGAAAGCAAGTATCAAAATGTGTCATTCAAAATGTACCTGTTTTTGTGATCCATCACATATAGTAATTCCAAAAATGAATTATAAATGTTTTTGTATATAACCTCATCATGTTAAGTGGACTTAAATTATAAAAAATCAGTATTAGTACTGATTGAAGAAGAAAAAGTGGTATCATGCCATCTCTAATTTTTCATCTCTAAATTTTCCACCTCTAATTCATCACAGTAGGTTAACACAGTTTTACCCTATAAGCAGCTGTGAACTGGATATATCTGCCTCGAGGTAGTTAGCGCACTGTAAGGTGGATGGAGTTTGTGGGTTTAGAAGTTTAAACAGTCATTATTGCAGTATCTGTGCTTTCATTGCATGACTGGTGTAATGAGGCAAAACGATAATGAGATTAAAGAGAACCTGTGGAAGATAGCACGACCACCCACGGAGAGAGGAGGGTGGGTGGGTGAGGGATTTTCTTGGGCCGGAAGAGAATGTAGGAAAATGCAGTGGGTGCCAGAACGAAGAGAAAAAGAAAGACAAAGCTAGAGGGAGGGAGAGGGAATGTTAGAGGAGGAGAAAGAAATAGAGGGAAAGTTCATTATCATTCTGCGAGTGGGATCTCCAGGCTACCTGTTTGCCATTCTATATTTGATTAAAATGAGGAAGTTTTCCAACTTTTCCTATTCAGCACATGGACGTGCATTTACATTCGTCTTTCTCCTTCCTCACAGTCTGAAAGGACAGACATGCAGACTGATAAAGCCCAATGTGTTCTGTGTTTCATCATGAAAGTGTGTGTGTAATGTGTGTGTGTGTGTGTGTGTGTTTCAGTAATGTGTGTGTGTGTGTGTGTGTGTGTTTCATTTTGTACATTTTCAGAAACAAAAATGTTCTGACTTTGTAGAGAAACCAGAGAAAAACAGGACAAATGTAAAGGACAGACAAAATGGAACTTTGCAAAGTGCGTTTAAATTATAGTTAACCTTTTGAACTCCATAACGCATTCTGGGTTCATTTTTGTAACTTTGACTTATAGCTTGCGACAGGAGTAACACACATGCATGACACACATCGATCACTGAAATCGAGAAGCCTTACCCTATACGATCATCCGAGTCCCATGTTTGTGCAATAAACTATTCCAGAGAAATCGTGTGTGCAAAAGAGAGTACATTTAAAAAGGTTTCCCACAAAAAAACACACTGCTGAAATGCTGAAACTACATAAAACAACCATATTATTTACTTTAGGTGCAAATAAAGCTTATGTTCATTTCCGCCATGGTCTACAAACTTGTCGATGGATTCAGTGTAACAAATTCGTCATAGTTTGTCATAATTTTTCCCACTGTCTTTCTATAGAATAAATATCCTCCTAAGACCCGGCCCATTCATTTATGTCCTTTATAATGACATTTTGTTCACATCTTCCTTAAGTATTTGGAGTTACCCCATCAAGCACTATAGTATTCTGTATAGGACATGCTGGGCTTTACAGTGATGTGTCATGTGATGGGTTTGCATGCTGGGAACAAGGACTGCAATGGCAAGAAATACATGAGGTGCACCAAATGCAAAATGTTCCTCTGAAAACATGCTTCCAAGACTATCACACCTAAAATATCCAGAGGATGTTCTATGACTTATAATTCACTGTTGAACTAGAATACATGTTTCGTTGTCCTTGCAAGCAACAAGCAACAGAAGAGTGATACAAAATTGTATTGTTTGGTCAAATTGAATGTGTTCTTGGGTTAATATCACTATTTTATTTTCTAAATTCAGTTATATTTTCACACGGAAACTGTCGGGTTGTCCTCTGCAGTGGACATGCTGGGAAATTAAAATAGAAAATATATTCAAAGAAGTTTAAATTGTAAGCTGTTTTTTTAGGCCCAAACAGATAGAAATTCACACAAAAAAAGAAATTGTAAGACACTTTTTTATTACTTCTTCAGCAGTAATAATGATACCAAGGAAGGTCAAATTCAAATTCCATCTGGAAATAAGCACATATTTTTTATGTGGTAATTAGCCATAGAATGTCAGAGTTTAAAAAAAATTCTATAACAATGGCTTTGGACCTTTAACTGTTAGATAATACATTAGAGACATGTATGACTTCTGTTCCTACCCATATGCAGTGTTGTGCCAGTTCACACTGAAAAAGTACTAGTTCAAAATACAGTTCATTCAAATAAAAATGAACTAGTTCACGTTCATAGTTCATTTTTTTAAAATTTTGAACGAAGTTCACAGCTCAAAAATGAACTCGTTCACATTCGTTTTTTTTTTACATTTTCAGTACAACGTCCTTCTATCTGAACCTCTTTCAATCTGCTCCTTCTATCTGTCATACGACTGAACAATCAGAGACATAACTTACATTAAAAAAACAATTTTGAGGTTGAGAATAAATCTTACCAACATAACAGCTGTTGTCTTTTTAAACCTTATCAAACTAGTGAAAATGTACAGCTCTAAAACTCAAACATCCAGTATTTAGCTGTACTAAACATCAATATCCTCCTTTTATAAGCTTAGTTCTCATGTGTATTTCTGCCGAGGCGTTCGAACTTGAATCAGAATCAGAAGAGCCGATTCTTTGTAGTGAATCAGAAGAGCCGACTCACATCGAGTGAGAGCCGGTCCCCACTTTTTTATCAACACAGCATTCATATTTGCCAAGCTGGGCTAAAACATGAGGCTATAGATGATAATAAACTAAGAGCCATTTGGGAGACGAAAGAACCGGCTCTTCTTTGGGAGCCGTGCCACAAGAGCCGGTTCTCTGAAAAGAGCCGAACTTCCCATCACTATCACCTGCGAACGTACAGCGTGAACTGCGTTCAGTCTCGCGAGAGGGAACGTCACTCACGGTTACGTTCAGAATTTGTAAACCGACTCGTTCAGTTCAGCGTTCACAAAAAATAGGAACGTGTTCATTGAACGCGTTCATGCACAACACTGATGACCACCATAAACTCTTTTAACTGCTTCAAAGTTGCCTTAAGACCTTGTTACCCTCCTCAGTCTTCCATCCAGTTTGGAGCGCTGGGCTGACCCTGGGTCTGGTGGCGCCAAACACTTTCTACTTCTTAATCCACTTCTGAATCAGAATCAGCAATTTTTATAGAAACTGAATTTGCTTAATAATCGGCTTCTCTGAGCTCTTATAGACTGATAAAGTTTTTTTTGTATCTAACTCCACAGCCTTATCCCTGAGATCTCTGGAGAATGCCTTCCCACCCATAGTTTGATTAATTTAAAGTGTAATTTAACTTGAGTTTACATGTATTTCAAATAGGGATTGAATCTCTATCCATCTCACAGATTCTGTTTTTTTAATTTTTTAATTTTTATACTAAATTGTTGTTTTCACGTCATAAATCTTTCACCTGGATTTCATAGGTTTTGTTGAGTTTTCTGTGAAAATGTGAACATCTTTCTTTTCTGTACCAACTGTACAATAGATGCAAGATGGTCCTTGAGACTTGAAAATATTTTATAGTCACGGCATAAAAAAAAAAATTACTGGGCGACGGGTTTTAATGTGACATAAATGCGACAGCAGAGAAGGAGCTGTCCCTGTAAAACAGACTCACACACTTCACATAAACCCTCAACCATGAAGTCCCCCAACACTTCATAAACCACACCAGGGACCACCTGTCTTCTCTGGGTCCTGCAAGGTGACCAGAAGGTCCATTCCATTCTTCTGGATCAAGGATTCATGGATCAGCTTCATTCACTGTAGAAAAAAGTTCATTCACCCTTTCAGACAAACGTGTGGATTCTGGGAATCTCAGCTGACCTCTTCTGAACCAGCAACACCACCTTCCACACACACACACACACACACACACACATACTGGTTTTTGTGGTTTAGCAGGACTTTGAGCACCAAACCAGTTGTATGGTGGTTTAAGGGGACACCCCTTTCCCAATGCCCTACAGAGATGATAAAACTATCAAAAATT
>JBBPCY010122551.1:0-17522 GCA_037974405.1 Brachyalestes nurse | reverse complement strand
CTCCAGCCACGTCTTTATGGAGCTGCTTTGTGTTCTGGGACACAGTCCTGCTGGAATAGAAAAGGTTCTTCCACAAATTGTGTTGGAAGCAGGGTGTTGTCCAAATGTCTTGGTATTTAAATCTTTTCGAAATGCTGCTGAATTGATGGCTCAGACATTATAAAGCACAGCTCTGTTGGTAAATGTTGCACATAGAGTCGTACAACTATGGTTGTTTTAAAATACTCCAAAATACTGATATATTAACATTAGGTCCTGTTTATTTCTGCGTTAGGAAGAAGACCCAGTCCCCAGGACCGGACAGTAAACATCTCAGGCGACGGAGTCTGGACACACCCCATGACCACAGCTTTGACCTCCGGCCTGAGCTCCACATTTCAGACCTCAGATCACCGCCCCACCCTCCAGCCGAACTCGGGACATCCCATCCAGGAGTGGACGGTGAGTACCCCACTGTTGGCCTTGGTTTGGGGCATAAGGACTACTGATAAAATATAATTAAAATTACGAATACAGTTTAAAATAAGTGTTTTTCAAAAAACAGAATAAAATTCAGGACTTTTGTTGTGAAACGTGTTCTTTAATGTTTCAGTGTAACGTCCCTAGGCACCGCCTGCTAGAGGGCGCCATTTTGCTTTTGTTAATAAACTTTTAAGTTGAAGTCTAAGTACACCAGGTTTGAGTTTGTGTCAGTAGGTACAGCTGGCCGGTGTTTATGTTTAAGTGATGTTTAGTTTCGATTGGCTTGTATGTTTTTGATTTGTGATTTTAGTTCAGTTTAGGTTGGACCTCTGTTGTCGGTCCACTGACTTCCTGTTTAGTTTCTTGTCCTGTCTCCAGCGTTTTGGTTTTTGTTCAGGCCCTCGTGCTTTTTTGCTTTTTTGTTTTTGGAAAATAAAGGTTTGGAGACAGGCAACCTGACGTTCAGACGCTTTTATTAATTTATGTCTTATTTATAACCCTGTATTTTTTGTCACATTATTGACAGTTTTACATGTTCTTATTTTTTTAATTTATGCATAGTATTTTATCATAAAATGTACTTATTTACATATTAGTATATTAATACACACATATGCACATTAATACATGTTAGATCACCTAATGTAATATTTATATTTCTTACTAAGATTGTATTGTATGTGGAACCATTTGACTATTATTTTCTTTTTTTTTGCAGCATATTGAGATGGACAGATCTGAGCACAGTAATGCAGATAGAGGCAGAAAGATGAAGATGGAGAAGAGTAGAAGAATGGAGGACTGGATGATGAAGGACAGGAGAGGAGATCAGATGGAGGCCTCTGGGCTGGTGCCTGAGGAGACGGAGCATGAGGCCAGTGGGTGGAGCCCCCTACAGTCCGGGATGACTGATGCGGGTAAGTGGCCAATAAGAAGCGTTAAAGATTAATCAGGTTTAAAAGAATAATGGCACCCCTATGCACTCTTAAAGCTCATTTCTCACGGGGACTACAGACAACCAAATCAAAGACTGTGTACAGTTGTATCAGTCAGTATAAAAAACCTGAGTTTTATATTCACTGGTGAAACTTGTACAGATACTGCACTTATAATCAGCGAGGTTTTAATAAAGAGAACAAATGCAAAATCAGAGGCAGTTAACAGACATCACAACCGCAATGAGTGATTGGCAGCATCACAAACATGAAATGTAAATATTTTTATTATTATATATATGTAGAAATAAGTATAAAATTGCAGTGCCAGTAAACAAACAAACGTTTCTCATCACCACACACTAAAGGTGCTATAAGACCAGTCAGAAACTAAAATACTGATTATGAAATTCACTTGTGTCTAAAATGTGTCAAAGTTTTAAATATATACCCCAGTTCACCAGTACCTCTGTGTTACACTGTATAAAGCTCCATAAAGACTAAAGAGCACGTGACTAGAATGCCTGTTACGAGTCTGTGTTTGTTTGTGTGTGTGTGTGTGTGTGTGTGTGTGTGTGTGTGTGTGTTGGGGGGGTGTTTCTGTTATTTTGTCCTCCATGAGCTGCCGTTTTTGTGACAGTAATCAAATCTAAAGTGTCTGTTATGTTTAAATGATTATTTAAATGAGTGATAATTGAAGTTATAATTTTAGTGATTCTATAGTGATATATTACATGGTGATTAAAGTTCTTGTGGGCTGGCCGTGTGTGTGTGTGTGTGTGTGTGTGTGTGTGTGTGTGTGTGTTATTTTGATTGGCTGATTCAGGCTCCTGAGTGTGGAGAGGCTCTGCCGCTTCCTGCAGAAGGTGAAGGTTTGTTTTTAAAGGTTAATTTATTTTTAAACGTGTTTAGGGCTGAACGATGTATCATTTTATTATCGTTACTGATATGTTAGCAACAAAACACTTAATGTAATCCAAACAAATTGAATTATTTAATATTTAGCCGTTAAGGCACTGATTGGCCGAGGGGTTTTTAAAGGGCCAGTGTTCTGCATTTTCTTTCTGTTTCATTTTTAACTGACATTTGGTGGGTTTGTGAATCAAAAAGCTGTCATAATTAATCATAACTCTCTCGCTTTAACGTTTTCCAAGGCTGACATATGTAAATGATCTCTCTTATGATTGGCTGCCCTGTACTGCAGCTCTTTTAAACGGCAGCCTGGTTCTGAAACACTCCTTATAACTTGAGCCTGAGTGGGCGGGGCTAAACTGTTCTGGGCTTAATAAGGAGATGCATGGATCTATATGGTTTTTGTGACATCACAAAATCTGATTAGAAAACAGGCTGTTTTTGCAGCTTAGTTTCCATATATGGACAGACTTTAAGCCTTTTTAATTCCAGAAAAGTGATGATATGGGTGCTTTAATATATGGAAAGAAATCAGGACATGCCGCGGTAAAGTGATGATACTGAAATTCGGCCCAAATTGAGCAGCCCTAAATATGATTGACACATTCTGAGTGTGTGTCCTGTTGGTCGTCAGCGTTGTGTAACTGTGGTCTGTTTCTTTTTCAGTGGATAAATGGCATTTCCTCTGACGGACGAAGTGAAGTTAAAACCACAGAACCCACCCCACCCCGCCGGACCCCCGCCGGACCCCCGACATAAACACTTGCATAGAAACTCGGACTGGGTCAGAGGTTAAACCCTGTACACTCCTGACACGTCTTTAAACAGGACGGATCTGTTTAGGTTCACAGTTCACATTTCTTTCATTTAATCTCCTCAGTGTGACGGAGATCAGACAGAAAACTGGATTTTTACACCAACAAGGAGATTCAAAGCTATCTATAAAGAAATGAGGGGGTGAAGACTTTTACACAGTGCTGTAGTTTATTTTTATTTTTCATTTCCACACTGTTGTGGCTAAAACATTCATTTGCTCTGCGTTGCTTGAACACATGATGGTTTGTAGTTTCAGGGCCAGAAGTGTTTTATAATGATGTGGTTTTGTTCTCTGACGACTCTTTTGTGACCTAAAGCCACATGGCCAAAAAATAACCTCACCCCTTTGGACCTGTGGCTTTTTATTTTGGTAAATAAAGTCTGAAAATGAAGTGAAAATAGACTGTATGACCCTCTCCTTGTCTTTTCACGCAGAGCTGCTGTGGTCGGGCCTGAAATGAAAGAAATCCGAGGACCTTAATGCTTGAAATAAATATAAATTTTATTAAAAACACCCACATCTCGGCAATATCAGGAATGATATAATAAACAGCTTTCAAATAAACTGCATTCAGTACTTCAGTACATTACAATACTTACAGTATTTATATCCATCCGTCCACAAATTCCATTTTTAAGCATAACAAGCTTGGAGAGCGAGAAAAGGAAGCGGTAAAAAAAACAAACTAAAAAAAACCCAAAAAATCAGGACAGAGGCAGAAAAACACGTGTGAAACTTTTAGTGTCAAACTGCAAAATACAACACGTGTACGTAAACCGCTAGCGTAGCGTTAGAGCCGTCGCTGTTGCCAGGCAACCCTGCGTCAAGTCATTCAAGTAAAGTTGACTAAACTCAAACCTCTTCAAGTATGGCTCTGCGTTTTCACTGCCACGTCCTGATGCCCCGCCCCCGTCCCACCACATGCCCCGCCCCCACATCCCGCTGCCCCCGCTCGGTCCCACACCCCTACATTCCACATTTACAAAACGAGAACCTTCTCCCGAAACGCCGCCGCCGACAGGGCCTGGCACCGAACCGCTCTGTTACGGGGGGAGGGGCTAATCATTAATTCATTAATTAATTAAACCTGATTACCAAAGAACGGCAAGACCTTTGATGGCTAAACGAGAAGCTTGTGGATACAATTAACAAACTACACGCCTAAAAAAAAAAAAACAAACATCTGACATCTCACGACACCGGGGCCCGAACTGAACGATGATGAACACAAACACATGGTGTATTTACACAACATGGCATAATTTATAACACATTTACAGCTTTTCGCGTTTAAATAAATGTAAATCGTAATTTTAATTCATTGAGTTATTTTATGATAAAAAAGAAATGAAGTGCTCTCAGGATAAACTTTAGCGGACCAGGGGTTCTCGTCACCAGTGCTCCGGTGGGGTCGGAGAGAGGTGGGGGGGGGGGGAGTTAAAAATGAATTAATGTTTAGTGGTTATTAATCATTTTTACTTTATTTATGCCCTGGTTTATTTTTTATTTTTTTTGTAATGAAAAGCGAATGCCTTCTGAACGCCTCGCCTTCCCTTTAGTCAACTCAGTGCATGTTAACGTACGTCTGGAAAGGTCTACCAGCGATACACTGACACAAGTACAAAAAAAAATGCAGATTTCATTTTTGCATTTAGAATTTTTTTTTCTTTATAAAGTTAGTTTGTGTGTTTAGTATTTACAGATAAATCTCAGGGACTCTCGCTCCCTGACAGAAAAGAGGCAGAAACGAGCGGAAACGAGCGGAAATATCCCTGATTCTGCCGCTCCGTCGGGGCTCCAGGTTCGAGCGGTACTTCCTAGCTGGTGGAGCGCGGAGAAAACGGCGCCGGCCCGGAGATCCAGTTACCGTCACCAAAAGTGTTCGAAAGGAAAGGAAGAGACACCTTCGTGTAGTCCTATTGCCAAAAAAGTGTTCTGAGGTATATGACAAGTAGGTTCTGTACATCATTCTCAAGCCCCACCTTCCCCACAACTGCCCCCCCCCCCACACAGCCCCCCCCAGAGAGACTCACATTACCGTGTTTATAGCAGGTCGAGTAGCACCATTTTAAACAAAAAAGCAGTTCAACCCCCAAGAAATATTTCTCTCCTTTACAGTACTAAAATCTAAAGAGAGGAATTAATTTACTGTACAAATCTCACCTCTGTATCATTATCATACATCTACATTACAATTACTGAGGGACCCCCCCACCCCCCCACAGCAAGCCAGCTGCCTTAGAAACGGTGGAACCAGGGAACAGAGAACCCTGTCACACGTTCCTTAACGAATGCAGTGAGGACATGATTCCACCTGCGACAACTGCAATTCCCCGACTCCACACGAGTGTGTGTGTGTGTGTGTGTGTATATGTGTGTGTGTGTGTGTGTGTGTGTGTGTAGTCACTCTGAAACCATAGTGGACAGTGAATTAGCACTCACTAATGGGGTTACGTCCCCATTGCTGCGCATTGTCTTTAAAATATTACTGTTTCAAAAAACGCACCTTGAGAATGGCTCAATATACAGTAAATATAAAGCACATATAAAGGACTGAGAGACTGAAAGCACCAGGGAAATATCCTGTAAATATATTTGATGTTCACGTTTCTTTTAAGAAGTGAAAACTACCAAAAAAAAAATTTTTGCCATTTTGATCGGCATCCTAAACAACAACTTCCGTGTTGTTGGAACTTTCTGAGGTTGAGGAACGATCACCTCGTGGTCAAAAGTGCTTTTTTTAAAAACACTAACAAAATGTTTCTTAATTGCTACTAATTGAGTCATGAAAATAATTGCTTAGCATCAATGAGGTAACGTACTAATTTTTTTTTTTTTTTTCCATGAAGGCATTTACACAAAATAACAAAAAAGTGTATATTCAAGACACTTCACTTAGCACCGTGAAAGTGATTTAGCCACAAGATTTTGCCTCTAGTTTATGATAAAATTCTGTTTTACTGTAAAATTAAAGCCACTGAAGATGGAACTTTCGTTTCCAGTAACATTTGTTGAAGCACCAGAGAAGAACAGTGTGAACTCGAAAGAGTAGCCATACAATAAATAAATAGGTTTGAGGGTCGATCAGTAAAGCTTGGGTCTTTCGAGAGCTGATAGACCGGATGTGTCACCTAATCGCTGACCGGATGTCCGTTCTGCCATTCGGTCGTCATCCATCTCGCAGAAACCGAAGCTGAAAGGTTTCTGGGTCAAATACAGCTACTGGCACCGAGGTCAGCAACACAATACTGTAGCACCATTTCACTTGGCTGACGCGACTTGTTTGACCCTCCCACTGAGGATGATGTAAACCGAGAGGCGGTCCCTACAGGAAGCAGTTGTAAGGCCCGGTGACCTTGGTGAAGGCATAGGGAGCGGAGCTGACGTAAGTGTTGGTGGTGCTGGACTGTGAGTTCTCAGCGAGCATCTGGATAAAGCGCTTGTACGGCGGCTCTGAGGTCTCGGAAGGTTCCGGGGGTTCTCTCTTCGCCTTCTTTCCGCCACTCTTGCTGGGCGTGCTGTCGGCACCGTGCCGCTCGGCGTCCTCCTCCTTCTCCCGCGCCTTCTCTGCCATCTTGGCCTCCCACAGCGCCAGCCCATGCTTTGCTTCGTTCATGTTCTTATGCTGATAGAAGACGAGAGAGATGCGCGTCGGGTGGTTGCGGTCGGGTTTCTTGAGTGGAGTGGTGGCGTGCAGTTCACGTTTGGCACACTCGATGAGGATCGAGCCGTGACTGGGTGCCACCGCAACCCCGCCAATCTCTGGATCAAGGAAGTTGTGTTCATTGTCTGACCACACGTCCTCCTCCTTCGGGTTGGGCACCGGCGTGCCTGGCTCCTGTTTGATCATCAGGGCCGGGAGGTTTCCATTGGGCAGGCCCAGGCGTTGGCTGGGGTTCAAGCATTCACTGCTCAAATTGGGAAGCACCTGAGGGATCCCGTTTGCTCTGTGCAAGCTCATGTCTGGCTTGTTTTGCATACTCAAGGGATCCAGATTTGAGGGGAACATCTGAGAATTCTGGGCCAGGAAGGGATTGGGGTATCTACCAAACTGGCTGCATTTGTTTGCAGCTGCATAGTCCAGGTTTGGATGGGCTGAGGGAGCTCTGGAAATGGCTTCCAGAAACTGTGCATCAGGACCACCATTGGGACCATAGCCAGGATAGTGCCCCATGGGATGCATGCTGGGTCTCATGTTGCAGCTGCCATAACCATTGACGGGTAAACTCGGGTCACCGTAGCGAGGTGGATAGTCGACACCATAACGTTGGTGTGGCCCAAACTGTTGCTCGGGGTACAGAGGTGGCCTTTGTTGTCTGTACATGTCTATGTGCTTTGGATTGGAATAATAAGGGTGGTAGTTGTCCATTGGGATACCTCCATTGCACTGGTAACCAGGGTACAGATTGTTCGGCGTCACAGGCCCAGGGTAAGGGCTTGGTGAATTTGTCCCATTCATATAGGAACTGGGGACAGGTAATGGGGAGTGGTAGGGGCTTGCTGAGCCAGGTGGTTGAGGGAAAATGTTGGCTGGTTTAGAAGTGCTTGGGAAAGATCCTGGAGCATTGGGGAATCTGGGGTAGTTGGCAGGAGATGGAGGGCTGGAGAAGGGCAGCTGCTGGTGCTGGTGCTGTTGTTGAGGCTGATTATGAGCAGCTAGAAGGTGCGGCCCAGGCTGGAGTGGTGCACCGTTGTTACCTGGAATCGCACCTGTTGAACGGAGAATTATATGAAGGTTAAACTCAAATGTTATTCAAAATAATTGATAAATACTGTTTTTTTTTTGTGAAGAACTGAGCTTGTGTCTGTGGTTAATGTCTGTGGTCCCATTGTGCCTGTTTATTTAAATACTGGGGCTTGTCTGATACAGTAAAGTAGACACCGGATCGTACCTGCTGCAGGTGTGTTCTGACACACACTTTCATAAGAGCTTTGTTTTTGTTGCTTGGCTAGCTGGGTGCTGTCCACCTTGCTGTGGAGAGTGTTGGCATGAGAGGGCTTGTTAGCTGCAGCTTTCTTGGCATCCAGTTTCTTCTGCCGGCAAGACTTGGCTGGTTCTGCGAGCATCCGCACCTGCCGGCGGAAAACGCTGAGGACCTGGATAGCTCCAGTCTTGGTCTTTTCCAGCTGAGCCTCCGCGCTGCCAAACTCATCCGTAGATGACGGCTTGTACAGTGGCAGCACGTGCAGCTGCTCGTCTTCAGGAATCTTCCCGATCTCGCGGTTGTCCTCTCGGGTCAGTGTGCAGACCTGGTGCAGGAGGACACAGGGAGACCTGAGACTGCAGTACTGTAATGAATGACCTTCAGTTCATATTGCTCATCCCAAGAGATGCTATTTTTATTGCTTTATTTTTGTCAACATGCAAATATAAAAACATGCATTTATACGGATTATATATAAATATAGACTTCTGTTGTTAAGTTGTTGCAGAGTGATAATCGCAGCGGCAATGAGAAACTAAAGTGTCCATTAATCAGTGTCTTATGAACAGTCATAGATTATCCCAGTTTGTCACTGATTTGTGCCGCTCCTCCACTAGTGTTTATTAGATTACTGATTACTGGATTTGCTACATATTATCAGATATACAGGTTACGCCTTTTTCTGAGTGTGAACTACACAATTTTAAAGATTATTTTTTTTGACACCCCTATAAACAGTCGAAGAAACAGCAATGAGCAGTTTCCACTGAGACCAACCAAAGAGTAAGGGATTATAAATAGTGACCAAAGCTGTTGCTCACAGTCACTGCCGAGGGGTTAACAGGAGCTTCTGAGCTGACATTTGGTCCTGGAGGGTTAGTGTCCAGCACAGTTTGATAGTTCCTACTCAAACACACTAACGGAACCTTGCAATTAACAGGTAAGTTGAATCAGTTGTGCTTGACACCATGTTTCCAGGAACGGATTTGGAACCCCGTTATACAGGTTCTTCTGTAGCTGTTGGTGCACTACTGGACTATGGAAGTACAGCAAGTTTCTTAAGCTCCCGTTTCTTCTCATATTTATTTTGGGGTAGTAGTAGGATGTTGTCATCACAAACAGTTCTGTTTTTTGTGGTTTGGGCCTTGTCTGCAGTCAGTTGTGTGTCGGTCAACAGAGTGCTTCTGAGACCTAGTTTAGAAGTTCAGTGGTGTACACGAGACATTGTCTCCCTGACCTACCACAGTACTGCCTCCCGGCATGTTATGGAGGTCTCTGTGGGCGTGGGCACAGAAGTCAAGACAGGCCGTGACTCCAGAAAACGGACGGCCTTCTCTCAGGCCCAGCCGACAGTCCGGTGCTCGGTGTTCATGCTCCACCTAAGAAACACAAGGACAGTAGTGAGTATAACAAGCAAAGATAAAGATGCTTTTATTGTGGTCTATGTTGGATATGTGCCTGGGAAGTGCTGTTTTTAAGGCTCTAATGCTTTAACTGTTTGCCAGAATGAGGAAAGCCCTGTACCACTAGGATCAAAATGAGTTAACAAACATATTTTGATTCTATTCCATATCCTTGCTTATCTGAAGCAGGTTATCAGCACTTAACTCCTGGCCTGATGTTGAAAGTTTGGAATTGCATTAAACTTTGGAATTTGAGAATCCTTGAGGAGTGGGTGAGGACCTTCAGCACCATAGTGACCTGTAATATTGTTATTAAATCAGTTGGAATGCTTACCTGGTTTCCATAAGCATCAGGTGCTAATTTCTTGTACACTGGAGCCATTATAGTCGCAAGGCCCTGAAGACTCCTCTCCAGTTTCTCCTCCTGTAAAATAACCAGAAGACTCACGTTGGCCCCGACCTGAAATGAGAGCATGTTTGTGTGTGTGGTTCTAGTTGATTTGAAGGGTTCTGTCATACCTCTTTGGGATCATCACCAAGCAGCTTGAACTTTCTTGGGACTTTACTCCTGGCAAACTTGCAGCCGTTGTAGTACATACTCCAGGAGCAGCCAAAGGAGAAGGAAGCCCCACAGGCATCTGGGTCAAGACCCTGACATGCACATGTCCTCCTGATGAACATAAACAGTAAATGTGATTCTTCAAGCAAGGAATTATTATGGACAATTAATGGTCAGTGTTTCTCCTGCACCCTGGGACACTGGCCTGCAGGGTTCCTCGCCAAGAGAAACCTGTTACACTCATTATCTGACGGTCATCAGTGCACCAGTATTGGCATAGAAAACGGTTGGAACTGTGCATTGCTGTGGGTCTCCAGGAGCAGGAGTAAGAAACACTGAGATGCATCATTACATAAAGATACCCAAGTGTAAAAGGACACGGTCCTGTCAGAAGCCTGAAAGCTGTGTGAGAGACTACCTGTGAGAGTGCTAATTTATTAATGAGTCTATGGTCTACTGTTGTTGTAGCACGGTCGTCTCCTTACTCCTCATTGAGAGCACATCTGCGGTTGGTGAGGGCGCCGTGCTTCGTCAGAGTGTCGCTAAGCTCCATATACATTTGGTCCGCCAGGCTGGTGGGGATTCCTTCCCATATCAGGATCACCACCACAATGCATGATGTCTCACAAGAGTGTCCAGGCCTCTCTCGAACCAGTACCAGGAGCTTCTCGTCCACACTGGCCCGTCGTATCACCTGTGTATCACATACACCCAAGAAGTGCCCAGTTACATTTCACTGTTCCTCCCACAGGGGGTGCTATAGATAAGCAATACTGTCCCTCAGTGTGTTTTGCAGAGAACAGAGGAATGTTGTAGTGCCAAGTGTTAGCAGATCATTCATAATGAGCTGATAAATTACTTACCCATTTGGCAATGGGGCAACCCTGTGTGCTCTTGCCTTCCTTCCCTGTATATAGAACTTTCTCAATCCTTATAGCACTGCCACTCAACCCAGACCTTGGAGAAGAAAAAAAAGTTGAAAGTTAAGTGATTTTGCCAGTGCAGGTTTGGCTAGAACGCATGCCACCATGGTGAAGAATTAGAAAGTCACCTCTTCTCCATGATTTCTCGAATGGCCTTAATGTTTGGAGCTGATCCTAGATGAGTGTAATATGGCCCTTCGTCCTTCTCACTGATTTGTTCTGAGGAAATCATGATCAGAGGTAAATGAGTACCGTTAGCAGAACATCAGTAACTCTGCATAGTGTACTGAAGTGGGAAATAACTAATGTTGGTTTCACAGAAATCTCACTGCTTAAGTAACTACGTACACAGTTAATGACATCAGTTATTTGATATTATGTTAAAAGGTTTCTGCATTATCCCATTGGATGGATTACTGTATTGTTTTGCAGGTTGGTAGTCAAAAGGTCAAATAAACATCATAAACCGTGGAAATGTCTGAACTGATGGTAAGATTTAAAAAGGTTTGTCTTACCAACACAATGACATGGAGCAATATCATACTGAGTCTTCAAAGGGGTGTCCAGCAAATTTTTGATAGGAGTGTTGAGAAGTTTCATGGGTGAGTCCAGAAAAGTCTGCAGTCCCGGCTCAAACTTTTTGGGAGTTGAATCTGAATGTTTGTGCTGCTCCTCGGTGCTGCCATCGAGGTTGGAGGAAACCACCGCAACCCCCCCAGCCATCTCCACTTTCACCTTATTGGGGGATCTGATGACTAGAGACTTCCTCTCGAAGACAGAGGAAGGCTGATACTGTTGTAACTGCTGCTCCATGGTGGCCAAGATGCTCTTCTTGCTCTCCTCGCAGGCGGAGGATGGCTGTTCCTGCTTAATGGTAGCTAGCATGTTGCTTGCATCTCGTTGTTGCATATAAGGGCTTGGCATTTGGACCAGGCCCTCGTACTTTGGCCCGTTCTCACGTTTAATAGACTGGAAGTCAGGTCTGATGCGACTGGGGCTCTGGGGACGGTTCGGCCTTTCCTGCTTGTGTGAGGAATGCATTCGCAGGGCAGCATGCCTCTGAAAGTCTGCTTGTGCACCAGGGCTTTGAAGAAACTGTCTCTGGAACTGGGCACAGGACTCCTGTGATTCAGCTCTAGGAAACATCTGGGCTGGCATCTGTGGCCCATGAGCACCATCTGGTATTTGAGGTTGGGGTTGTGAGCGTGGCGGTTGCTGAAAGTCTAAATGGCTGGGCAGCCTGTGATTGAGAGGCTCCTGGGAATATTGCTTTGGAGTGTTGGAATCTGGCGTGTACTGCCTCTGTTGCTGTTTTTGCATCTCTGATGCATCGGCGAAGCCAAACAAATCGTTAGGCGAAGGCTGTGAGTTGGGAGGGTGGGAAAATGGGAAGTTAGATCCTATTGTTGGATTGGAACCTGTCTGGACTGAACCTGGTGGTTTTGGTGATTTATATGTTGGGGATGACCTCTCCGAGTTCATGTAGCCCTCCATTTTCTGCCTGCGTTTGATTTGGGAATCCACCTGACCCTGAGAGGGATCCTGTGACTGTACATCCTGACACTGCATGGCGCCGCCTTGCCGCTGATGAGGTTCATACTGCTGGTGGCTCTGCGGATGTTGTTGAAGCAGAAAGTCGGGTGATAGTATCTGCTCCAAGTCTTGATCGTTTTTGCATAATCGGTCTTGCATTTGTGGGTGAAATTGCTGGTTCGCCTGCTCTTGAGGAACATTACACTGATGCTGCATGCGCTGAAATTTGTTGAGATGCAGGTTAGGCTGTGCTTGCATACCAGGAGCATTGGTGTTTCCAGGTTGCCATTCTGGGGTAGCACTGTGCTGAGGCTGTACAGGAGGAGTTATGTGTTTGTAGCGCTTTTGCCTCTGACAGTCTTGCTGTGAGGGGAAGTGGGTCTGACCGAAACCCTGCGTCTGAAAGTTGTGAGAAAGGTCAGAGTCTTGTAGACTGCCCTGATTCAGTGGGGCCCTTCTGTTTTCTGGAGGAAAATCCTTCCACATCTGTGGCTGGCTGGCAGGGCGCTGTGGACCAGGAGCAGAGTTCAGATCAATCCAACCCATCTCTTGTCCTAGAGCTGCTTTCTCTGCCCTGCGCTCGGGTTGGCCTGGGTGGGTCAGTTTGTTTTCCTGTTCGCTGCACTGATTCTGTGGAGTCGCCGTGCTGCCTCCTGTCTGAGGTTCCACACTTTGCTGTGGCAGAGGAAGAGGATGGGGAACAGCCGGCAAAGCAGACACTCTGGGGCCCAGGGGGCTTCCATCGTTTGAGCAGGAAATGTCTGACTGGTGCTGCTGCATTCCGTACTGTAAGTGCTGCTGGCCTGTGAGAGTGCTGGGGGCATGATTGCCAGGTTGGCTGTTGAACGAACTAAATTTGCCAGACCCTTCAGTCTGTGCTGGAGTCCCTGCCTGCAGTGGCGGCAAAGGGTAAGACCCCTCGGTGAAGTCCCGACTGGATTTGGGGAACACATTTAAACCCTCTGGGTTATTGGGAAAACACTCTGTGCCGTTTGATGCCTGTGAACAGTCAGTGATGCTCGTTTGAGGGGCCATATCAGGACCCTTGCCCGTCTCATTCTTTGAGTCCGCTTTCAGGGCTGGTGCATCGACAAGAGGGTAAGGCTGCTGCTGCTCTGCCCCGGAGCTACCCGAAAGCCCATTCACCATGAGTGCTGATTCATAGCCGTTTCTGTTGAGCACCTCCTGGGGTGCCTTGGCAAGCGGCTCAGAGGCTGAAATGGGAAAACCTGAGGTAATTGATGGTGAGGGGATGGCCTGCTCGTGCAGGTTGCTAGCGACTCTGTCTGCTTGAGATGAGCTTGTCTGTGGTGCGATGGACACATGTTCTGGATAATACTGAGACAAGGTTTTCTCTAAGAGGTCACCAGCCGAACCCTCCGCTGAAGGAGGGCTCACTGTAGCACCATTGGGTGTTGGCACCTGCTTGTTCCTTGACAGTGAGAAGACATCCCCGTTGGGATAAGTACAGTTTCTCTTCTCCAGTTCTGGCTTGTTCAGCTCTGGGGTCCTGTCCAGACGGCCTTCTGAGTCTGTTTCTTTCATATCCCACAGACTCAGCTCCTCTTCCCTGCTCACCTCTGGATTAGTGCAGAGTTTCTTTGACTGGTGAAGGCTGAGTGATGACTGTTCACTAAGAGCATGTTTCATCTCACCGTTCATCCCGAATGGGCCCTGATCAAACAGACCCTGCATGATACCAGGGCTTGAGCTGTCGTCCCGGGGTCGTTTCATTGGGCCGACCCCCGCGCTGACCTTGTAATTGCTCCAACTGGCATCCCCGTTGAGTTGCTGAGGGGACCCTTCAGGTGACTGGTTTCCATTCTGTAGCTTGGCATGCAGAGGGTCTGCCTGCTGAGTGGTGCTGAGCTGTTTGAGTGTCAGACTTTCTTCCGTCTCATGCCTGGCCTGTTCTGTTTCCATCTGGCCTGCTCTGAGTCCATTCACAGGGCTGCCCTCTCTGCGTCCTGCAAGAAAAACAAGCCAAAGGTGAGCCAGACTACCCACAGTGGTTCAAAGTCAGAAAAACAAACTCATTACCATCCCTAGATGTCATTCAAATATATCAATCACTGCACTCCTGGACTATTTGTGTTTTTTATGAGCCGGGCAGAGTAGTGCTCTTGTAGGGCTTGGTGAGTGGATTATTGTGTGAAAGTGACCCAAGTTAGAATCACGTTGACTCACTCTTTTGGAAAGGAAAAGTGGGCGCAGTAAAAGCTGGAGGTTATTCGAGGACAGCGTCTGTTGTCAGTGTGTGAGTGGGTGTGTAAAAGAATGTTGTGACGCCACACAGGAAGCAAAGTTTGGCTTAGTGTTTAAAAACCCATGCCAAGCCACTAGAAATGAATTGAGGGAGTCAAGGAAACGGAATTTGTTTACCTTTCCTCAATAAAAATCAGGGCTTGGAAATAAAAGTGGGTGTGAGATTAAAACTCTTAATTTATAACTATACTTGTGGTAGAAGATGGTCTTACTGACAAAAATACCAACAGAAGTAGTTCTACAGCAGTAGAAGTGGTTCTAAAACTGTTCCTTCAGTACAAATACGACGGAGATGAGGAGTTTAGTTACTGACTCAGACTTGGGTTACATTTGACTCGCAACTGGACTCAGACGAGTCCTTGACTGACTCACACACTGGTCTTGTACTCGCCTTTAATGGTCTCAACTCAACTCCAACTGTAAAGAATCATGAAAATTCAGCTCTAGAAAACAGCATGTGCAAAATGTGGTAACTTAAACTTGTTTCTGCCTTAATTTCTTTGTTTTTCAGACCGAGACCATTTCAGATGTACAAGTATACAGTCAAGAGCTGCCACAGACAGAAGCCCATAACTTCTGTAAGAGCAGAACTGCACCCCGTGCCCTGTGCTCTGTGCCCAGTGCTGCACCCTGTATAAATAAAGCCGGTTTTGCTTAATTGCTTATAATTTGAGTCTTAATTACATTCGTGACTAAATACTCAGCAGTCAGAAACTTAAACCTCAGACACTCAAGACTTTTAAGGCTCCCTCCCCAGAGACTCGAAACTCAGCTCCTAACTAGACTGGAGACCCAACACAGGCTCCAACCCCAGAACCTCGAGACTTATCTCAAACTTGCAGCTCAGACACTCGTGATGTTTCAGACTCCGAGACCTGAGACTCACCTCGGACCCGGAGACACGCCAGAGACTCGAACTCAGCTTTCACCCCAAAGCTTTGAGCTTTGACAGGGACTCGCACCTCGAAAACTCAAGACCTGTTCTGAACTCGCACCTCAAGTTGCACCTTGCAGACTCTAGACTTGACTCAAACTCGTGCCTCAGAATTGAGACACAGCTCAGACCTGCACCTCAGAGACTCGAGACTTTAGTCAGACTCACATAAAATGATCTGTTGACATTTGTGCCACAGGTGTGTGCTGTCCTACATCCAGCACCATCTCCTTATTATTTACCCAGCGATCAGTCTGCCTCTCCCCAGAACAGGTATTTGAAACTGCTTCATAAAACCCTTCCAGTGATCTCTGAAGAGAAGTAAAAAAAAAAAAAAAAAAAACAGGAGCTCAGGCCACATTCTTCGCATGCTCAGCATTTTCCAGTGCACAGACAAACCAGCTGCCCTCGGAGCAGGACTCGCAGGCAGTGCATGTTTACAGATGGAGACGGGCTCTTTGTGGCTGTGCATGCTGTGGGCCCCTTGCTTCTTTTGAAGCAGATGCACCAAACAAAGGACTGTGTCTGGATCTAATGGTGAGACGCTGACCTCATTTTCAGGCCTGGAGTCTTTATGAGGAACTTCAATACTTGAACACCAAAATTTAGGCTTGTTTTTTTTTTTTTTTTTTAATTAGTCTGCGAAATTCTTCCATTCCATCAAGACAGATGCTATCCAAAACATTTCAAACGGTTCCGCACCTGAAGCTGATGATGATATTTAGGGATGCAGTACAGGAAAAAGAGCCGCTGGTGTGTAACACTTATGTAACTGAATCAGAAACCCGAGAACTTGAGGACATGATCCTTAAACTTGTTAGAAAAGGCTTGAAAAGATGGGAAGAGTTCTGTCAACACGGGCACGGGCCAAATCTGCAATGTAACACATGTATGATGACAGCATCAAATTATTTGACACTGCCTCAATATATGCAGCCCTGGAGAAGAGAAATGTCTGTTTTAGTAACTGGACAAACATTCCTGCCTGCACCTAAGAGCTAACCCTTCTGACCTGACTCGGATCAGTAGTGCAGTGTTTGGGTTGTGTTACATTTTCATGTAAATAATATTAAATGAGCTGATGCAGTCTTTACTTATCAGATTGTTCACTGGTGCATTTCTTTTTATATGTTACGAGACGCGATGCCAGTAGTGGTACTTTGTCTGAATTTTATGGCCTATTTCTGTCTCAGTCCACCCACTTTCTCCTATCAGAGCACTGGGAGTGGAATATGACTATTATTTCTACAACAAAGAGAAGCACCGTGGCGAAGTAACAGCAGGAGGCCGCCTCCCCTCCCCCCACCGCTCAGAGAGATTCCAGCGATGGCATTGATTTCTGTCTGCCAGACACGATTATTAATGTATGTCACATCCGCAGCATCTGCGAAACAATTACAGGGCGCTGGGCCGAACCCGCCGCAGTCTAATCCATCATAATTACGAATTCTCTGCAGAAGCTGCAGGAAGGCTCCCTTCGAAGAGGAGGTGAAGCGCTCTCTGAAGATTTCTGCAAAGCGTCCCCATAACCGCTTCAGCCTGTGATACATGGGGAGGCTAACGCTGTACGACACGCCGTTATCCATAAAAACGGACACAATTCAGACTCACCGCTACTGCTTTTATCTCCACTAGTGCACTTCAGTCTGTGGTTCTAGATAACAGTGAATCAAACAGGGTCAGAAACCACATAAGGTTACTGAACACCTCCATGCAGTTTGAGATGAGCTTTCTAATTGTAGATTTCTCTTCCAGAGATCCAGACTCTCTTGTATTATTAATGTGTTCTTGAGGAACAGTTCTCCAGGCTTCCTGAAGGACTTCCAAAGACTCTCATTTCCAGTCCAGTCCCTG